>JAHTMQ010000030.1:0-31489 GCA_019327925.1 Leucocoprinus sp. KB1807203 | reverse complement strand
ATAAGTAGTGTACAAAATCTAATAGAAACTTGTTAGAGTTACATGACACATAATATTAGTCAACAGATAATACAATAATTACATAATAATATATATAATACTACTATAAGAGAAGGTCTCTTAGCCTCAATCTACATAATAATTGACAACTATCCTTAAATTACTTCAAGATCCTGACAAATTAAAGCTCATCAATAATTCAACTTGTAGTTGTTAACCAAGCCCTGTCCTGCTCTGCCTAGTTAAACCCCAGTCAAGCAAATGGTCCATCCAATGACTTGCTCCCAGTCCAATGTCCCTAGCCTAGACCTCACTAAGTTGGATGATCCAACTATTCACCCAGATGGTACTACCAAGCTCCAAGAAACTACTCAAGAATTCAATCCAATCCAAAGTAATAACCCTGAGGTCCTAAAGCTCCAAATTCAATTAGCCCAAATCCAACTCCAACTTGCTACTGTTAGATAAAATATACCCTAAATGTACTTTGCTGAGCCTGTTACACTATACTCCCCAGAAAATAATTGCTTCTTCCTATTTGCCTCAGATAATAACTACAAAGATGAAAAGAGTCCATAGATCCAACCATTTTATGAAAAGGCTAATGATTTTGATTGCTTTCTCGCCAAAATTAATGGTGCATTTTTATTGGCACTCTGAAAATTTGCAAATGACATACAATGTATTGCATTTATCTGCTAGTACCTTAAAGAAAATGCTATTTCATGGGCCAAGCCAATACTTACTGGAAAGGATTTTGTTGTTGCTTAGTCATGAAGGCTTATGGACCACTTGAGGTGAGTGTTCAGGAAGAACTCAATGGAGTTTCTTGTTGGATTCCCCTAGATACTTATACAAATATTAGATAGTCTGTATATCTCTCTTCTATGATCACATGACCCTTACTAAGAACTATCTATCTATATCTTACATAATCCTTCCCACACTATTATATCTTTCCCATATTGTATTCTTGGATGTTTTCTATCAAGTTAATGAATACACAAGAAATAGTTTCCTTCTTAGTTGTCTCATAACAGATTTGGAACTACAGAGTAACTGGACCAAGTTTTTTATTGCCTTCTATAAACAATTCTAGGACCCCAATATTCATGACCACCTGACTGAACAATTGTACTTACTTAAACAAACAAAATCTATCAGAGAATATATCTCCCACTTTAAAAACCTTGTATACAAAACCAATCAACCTCATACAATATAGGATAATATGTTCTATAGGAGCCTAAAGAACAATGTGAAGAACCTGCTCATAGAGGTCCCTATATTGCAAAAACAACTATGAAGGCATCAAACAAACTGTTCTAGAAGCAGATGAATGATGGGCCTTCTGTCAATCAGAAAATCCATACTATCCTCTTTCATTTGTAATACTTCTGGCCCCAGTACAGCAACCTCCTTGACTTATACCAAACCTGCCTCTACCAATCATCCTTTTCCTTGCCATGCAGAACTACTATCACAAGATGAGAAGGACAAACAACATTTTCTTTGCTTTTGTCTGTATTGTGGAGTCTGGCCATATAGCTATCTCCTGTTCTGCAAAGACACCCCAACCTCAATTAAATGCTACTAATTCCTCAATCTTAAATGTATCACAAACTCTATTCAGACCATAACTCCAGGAATACTTGACTAATTTTGATAATCTAAATAGCCACCAAAAGCCCTTAAGAATACCTTTCAAACAGTATCAAAAACATCTCAAAGTAATCAGTATTCACTGAGTTATCAGTAGATCAGTCTGTGATCACCAAATCACCAGACACTAAATCACTGATATCTTGGGAACTGCTTGATGTAATTGTTTGCTTCAATGACCATCATGAAGCTCTCTTCAATGTGCTTTTTTCAGCTATAAATAGAACCCAAGACAATAAGATCCCATGGAGATACAAGGTCCTCAATGTTTGTACATAACACTGATCTTTACCCATAGATTATTATCTGTTCTTGAATAGAACAAAAGACTACTCTAAGATGGTTAGGTTATCTCTATTTCAAGAACAATAGCACTCCTATATATAGAACAATAGATAGTGATCATATAGTAGTCTGTCCTGGTGCACAGACCACCACAATCATGTATTTAAGAACTGTATGTCTGAGGATAAACCTTAGACTTAACAACATCTTTTGCTACTGTCTAAACTTTGCTTTTTTGAGCCTTTTGATTATTAAATCATCAACTCACAAATCAGTAAGTGGCTATTTGTAATAGGATGAACCAATCTCATTGTCCCAAATAGAAGCTGAGACAGAAAAAGTATGAGCTCAATATAGAAGGCTGTCTCTGTACTGAGCTCCATACTCAATTATGCCTACCAGACCCTCACTTTTCTACAACCAATATAACTACTATGCCACATATAACTATAAAAGAAGAAATAAACCAGAGGATTGTTCATTACTTGCTTGATTGTAGTGCAATTGCCAATTTTATTAGTAAAAGCTTTATCAAAAAACTAAACCTGATACCAATATTCAGGCTTAATGAGCCAGTATTTAGGACTAGATGGCAAGATCCTGTCTAATACCCCCTATACATATACCACTTACAGTACACTCTTCAAGGAATACCTTTTGAGAACATATTTATTGGAGCCTCAACAGGCAGATATCAAGTAGTACTAGGATTACTATAGTTCTACTAAGTTAACCCTAGAATAGACTGGACAGACCTCTGGGTTCAATTTCAAAGGAAACCTGAACACCTCCTAGATATTCAGGAAACAATGCTCTACTAGACTGGATCTCTTTTAGAAGACAAAACTCTATTCTATCTACTAATATAGAAAGCTACCATATTCCTAAACCAGATATCCCAGTACTTTTGCAATACCAAGACTATATAGATGTTTTTAACTTTGAGACAACACAGCAATTACCCCCTATAGAAAACACTTAGACCATGCAATAGACCTGATAGAAGGTCAAATGCCACTTTGCGACCAATATATTACCACTCTGAAAAAGAACTAAACCTACTCAAGAAATTTATCAAAGATATAGAGTCAAGACAATTCATCTACCAAAGTACATCCTTTGCTACCTTATCAACTCTATTCATACAAAAAAAGAATACTCCCAACCTTCGCTTATATATAGACTATTAAGCCCTTAACAAAATCTATGGTGCCTAATACTTCACCAAAATTGATCTAAGAGAAGCATTTTATCTCTTTAGGATCCAAAAGGGCAATGAATGGAAAATAGCCTTCTGAACACTCTTTGGCCTCTTTAAGTTTTTAGTTATCCCTTTTGGTCTGTGCAATGCCTCTGCCTCATTTTAGAGTTATATAGACCAAGCATTCAAGGGACTAAAAGACAAACTCATTACTTACTTAGACAACATCCTTGTTTATGGTACTATATTAGAAGAACTATGCATACAAACAAGGTACTGCTTATAGTACCTGAGGGAAAACAAACTATTTGCTAAACTCAAAAAATGTGAGTTTAAAGTTACTGAAACAAGAATGCTAGACTTTGTAGTAAACAAAAAAGACATTACTATAGAATCCAAGAGAGTAAACATGATTCCAGACTGGCTAGAGCCTAAGATGCTTACTCAAGTACAGAGGTTCATAGGATTTGTGAACTTCTACTGTAGATTTATTTTTAACATGTTGGGTATCCTAAAACCTATTACAGATCTGACAAGAAAGAATACACAACTATTCAAGTAGAATATTATAGCATCAGAAGCAATGAGGAAAATAAAACACTACTTTACTACAAAACCCTTACTCAAGAGATTTGATCCAACAAGGTCTATATACATATTCATAGATACCTTAGGTTATACAGCTGTAGTTATACTAATACAATAGTATAACAATCATTTATACCCTATATCATTTTGGTCATGAAAATTTACCCCTACTAAGTAGAAACTATCCCATCATGGAACAAGAACTGCTACCAATAGTTGAAGCCTTGAATCACTGGCAACACTACTGTGAAGGTACAAGACATTATATTCAAGTCTACACAGACTATCACAACCTCCAGTACTTCAATACTCTTAAATACATAAACAGATATCTAGTCCACTAGTCAATATAACTACAATGCTTTGACTATACTATCTACTATAGACCTGGTCAAAAAAACTCTACAGATGCCCTTTCATGCTGCCTTGACTACCATATTGATTTCTAACAACCTAGGTCAGCCTACTCAATTCAAATTAGAATTTCATGTAATATACCTAAATGAACTTAACTACTTCTCAAACATCAAACTAAGTCTCAATGTAACTACCTCACCTGACGACCTCCACCAGAGAATATATAATACCTATTATGATAATAAGTATCTGAATGCAATAAGATCTAAAAAGAACTATAATGACTAGACCCTCAAAGATAATCTATAGCAATACAAAGGGAAGATATATGTACCTAATACCTTATGCACTGAAGTCATCATGTCCTATCATGACATACCCTTAGCAGATCACTTTGGCAGAAACAGAACACTAGAGTTAATATAGTGTAAATATTGGTAGAAGAGCATGGCAAAGACTATTGTAGGTTATACCAAAGCCTACCAACTATGTGCCCAGAACAAACTGGACACACATAGTACATATGGTACTCTCCTGCTACTAACACCCCCAAGTGAACCTTGGCAACAAATTGGAATAAACTTAATAATAGATCTCCCAACAACAAAAAAGACATGCTTTGACTGTATTTTAGTAATCATTGATTACTTTACAAAGATAAAACATTTTGTATTTTGCCAAAAAACACTAAATACAGAGAGTGCAGCAGATCTCCTCATGAACATAGTCATCTGATATCATAGTATTGTTATAAGACAGTTTCTAGAAAAGAAACTATTTCCTGTACATTCCTCAACTTAGTAAATAACATCTAGGACTATAATGCCAGAGGGATATAAATAGCATGGGAAGACTTATGTAAGATATATACAGTTATTAGTCAGGGGTCATGTAATTGTGGGAGATAGGCACACAGACCAACAGACCTTTATATAAGTAGTAGTATAATCCAATGAAGAACTCTATTGAGTTCTTCCTGAATATCTACCTTGGGTAAACCTTGAGTCTTCATGACTTAGTGTTAACAGATATACTCTCAGTGATAGTTTCAGACAGAGATAAAAGATGGATTAACAGCTTCTAGAAACATCTCTGTCAATGACTGGACATCAAACAAGCAATCACAATAGCTTACCATGTACAAGCCAACAGCTAGACAGAATAACTAAATGCAATAGTTGAGTCATATCTAAGGTCTTATTGTAGCTGGGATTAAGATGACTGGAACAGACATCTTGCTACTGCAGAATTTTCCTATAATAATTCCAAATACTCAGTCATCAATGTTATTCCATTCTTTACAAATCAAGGCTATCATCCAAGATCAATAGTAGTGAAAGAAACTAGATAACAACTACTAAATGAACCTGCAGCAGTAGCATATACAGAGGAGACATTAGAACAGTTCCAAATCTTGAAACAAAATCTAGAAAAAGCTCAGTTGGCCAATGCAAAGTTCTATAATAGATAACAAAAACCAATTGAGTTTGCTGTAGGAGACCAGGTCTGGTTGTGTACTACCAGCATCAGAACATACTGTCCAAGCCAAAAACTTAGTCAAAAAAAATCAGACCCTATACTGTTACTAAGATTATCAACAGAAATGTTTATGAACTCAACTTACCTACCAATATATGAGTTTGGCTAGTCTTTAATATTAACCAATTAGAACCATACATATCTCCTTTGCCTGGACAACCACTGCCAATGCTATCTGATCCTGAGGTACTGTATAATGAACTAGAGTAGGAAGTTAATACAATTATTAATGTAAAACAGCAAAATGATGAGTACTTTTACAAAGTATACTGGATGGACCTACCTCATAGTGAGAACATATGGGAACCAACCCACCACCTCTGTTATATATGCATAGTAATCAACAAATACCACCATATATACCCTAATACACCCAAACCAACAACTCAAGACTGGAAGAAAAAATAACCAGCAACTGTAAGAACATAGTACTGAAAAGAGAGAATGATGTTAGAGTTATATAATACATAATGTCAGTCAACAGATAATACAATAATTACATAATAATATATATAATACTGCTATAAGAGAAGGTCTCTTAGTCTTAATCTATATAATAACTGACAACTATTCTTGAATTACTTCAAGATCCTAACAGAACTCCATTGAGTTCTTCTTGTCAACTTAGACTTGAAATGTAATTAAGTTATCTCAGATTAAGTTGCTATACAGACCATGTAGTAGTTATATAAGTAGTGTATAGAAATTGAACAAGAATTTCATTGAGTTCTCTTTGTCAGTTTAGACTTGGAGTATAATTAAGTCGTTTTAGGCTAAGTGTCATATACTAGAAAATTCAGTATAAATTAATATTTTTATTCATTTTCTTTATTATTATTTATTTCCTATAGGAGTATTATGTTTCAGACTGGGAGAAGTATTGCCTTTCAGACTGACTTTTCTATTCCAATTGTAGTATATATACTAGGTAAATACATAGAAGTAATATAGTTTGTAGGTTAAAGTCCTAAAGTCATAAATCCACTTTCTCCATATCCTTATAGTGCTCTCTGCTATATAACTCCTTACTCCTGAATTTATCTTTTTCTCAGACAATGTTCTACTACTCCAAAATAAGCAACTACATATACAACAGGAGATCAAGACACAGTGTATGAGCTGAGACCAAGGCCATTCCACTCCTATGTTGCCATTACATTCTCTCTAGACCAGCTGTAAAACCATAGAACCAGAGAACAATATCTTTTATTTCACTTAGTAGTGTATTCCACTCTTCAACTCCACTCATTGTATTACTCTCCAGAACATGGAGTATATACTTATAGTACATTCATAGTAATTCACAGTATATTCTAGCCTTCCTATGCTACTATATTCCTTCTACTTGATACTAAGTTAACCTAACCCCAAGGTACTAGATAATGAGCTAGAGTGGAAAGTCAACACAATCATTGACACAAAACAGCAAAATGATGAGTACTTTTACAAAGTATACTAGATGGGCCTACTTTATAGCAAGGACACATGGGAACCAACCCACCACCTCTATCATGCATGCACAGCAGTCAACAAATACCACTGCACATACCCTGATGTACCCAAACTAACAACTTGAGACTGGAAGAAAAGATAACTGATAGCTATGGGAACATAGCACTGAGAGGGGAGGATAATGTTAGGGTCATGTGACATATAATATCAGTCAATAGATAATACAATAATTACATAATAATATATGTAATACTGCTATGAGAGAAGGTCCCTTAGCCTCAATCTATATAATAACTAACAACTATTCTTGAATTACTTCAAGATCCTGACACAACCATACTTCTTTCAGTATTTTGAATATTCTCTTGATATCTCTTTGCTTGTCTTCCTCTTTTACTATATCTTTTAGAGCTCCTGTCCATATGCTGCCTTGCTATACTTCTTCTTGTACAGAGTGCACTATCATTCTCCAGTCCCACTATGGCTGCTTCTTTTCTGTTCCATATTCTGGGTATAGAATCCTTTTTTCTGTTCTCTTTGTCACAAACTTCATTCAGACCATAACTCTAGGAATACTTGACTGATTTTGATGATCTAAATGACCACCAAAAGCCCTTAAGAAGACCTTTCAAACAATATAAAAAACATCTCAAAGCAATTAGTATTCACCAATTTATGAGTAGATCAGTCAATGATCACCAAGTTACTAGACACTAAATCACTGATATCTTAGAAACTGCTTGACATAATTGTTTGCTTCAATAACCATTGTGAAGCTCTCTTCAATGTGCTTCTTTCAGCTATAAATAGACCCCAAGGTGATAAGATCCCATAGAGATACAAGATCCTCAATGTTTGTATATAACATTGATCTTTATCTATAGATTATCATCTGTCAAAGAGCTGCCCTAAAGACAGTTAGATTATCTCTATTTCAAGAACAATAGCACTCCTATATGTAGAACAATAGATAGTGATCATGTGGTAGGCTGTCCTGGTGTACAGACCACCACAATTATATATTTAAGAAACTGTATGTCTGAGAATAAACCTCAGACTTAACAATATCTTTTGCTGCTTGTCTAACTTTGTTTTTTTGAGCACTTTGATTATTAAATCACTCAATCACAAATCAGTAAGTAACCATTTGTGATACTCTTCTAACACTCCTATTACCATGTCTTTTTGTCTACATTGAGTATCTATCACAAATGGCTACTTACTTGATTTGTGATTGATAAATATAGATTCAAAAGGGACTTAGAAGTGAGGTTTAGACAGTGACAAAAGATATTGTTAAGTCTGAGGTTTATCCTCAGACATATAGTCCTTAAATACATGGATAGAGATAAACTAACCATCTTAGGGCAGTCTTTTGTTCTATTCAAGAACAGATGATAATCTATGGGTAAAGATCAATGTCATATGCAAATATTGAGGACTTTGTATCTACATGGGATCTTATTGCCTTGGGGTCTATTTATAACCAAAAGAAGTGCATTGAAGAGAGCTTTATGATGGTCATTGAAGCAAACAGTTATATCAAGTAGTTCCCAAGATATTAGTAATTTAGTGTTTGGTAACTTGGTGATTGCCAACTAATCTATTGATAACTTGTTGAATACTGATTACCTTGAGATGTTTTTGGTATTGTTTGAAAGGTCTTCTTAAGGGCTTTCAGTGGCCATTGAGATTGTTGAAATTGGTTGAGTATTTTCAGAGTTATGGTCCAAATGAAGTTTGTGACAGATTTACTGATATGGGCTCCTATATATACTACTAGAAGCAGTTTGTGCACAATCACATGAGCACTAACACAACAATACCAAATATCCTAAAATAGCTAAAGGCTATCAACCAAGTACAAACTAGACTAAAGAGAGACAAAAGAGATTGGACATGTGCTAAGAGATCTAGACCCTAGATAAGAATAGATCCATCAACATTCACTAAGCACAATTCTAGAGTGTCCTCTTACACAAACTCTCATTGATATCTTGTACATCTATTGCAAAGTCATCACTATAACATTAAACACTTACTCCATGTTAACTGATATTCCTTTTGTCTCATAGATACTGTTGTAATAGTGAAAAAACACATATATATATATATTATATATAGCTAGAGAGAAGAACATTAAACTATTTTATTTTATTCTATCACTTTTTCCCTGTGGTTACTATGTGACATCATGTGATCTGGTTACATATCACTACTTATGTGATCCATGTCCAAAAATAAAAGATAAAATAAAATAAATAAATGTCCTTTGGATGGTAATTTATAACACTACCCCTTCTCTTAAGGTTTTCTGTCCTAAGGATATTTCAACTCTTTCCACTGTCTTCAGTTTCTTTTCAACTTGTTGCATCTGTACAAGATCTTTGCCATATACCTTTTTTGTTTTCTTCTTTTATCATTTCCTGTACCTTTTCTCTATATTCCTTTTCAAACTCTTCTACTAATTTCTTTGCCTTCTTTGAATTCTCCCTTCCTTCCCAAGTGTCTGCTTTCTACTGTGGATCCCTTCTATTGTACTAAGTATTTTTCCTGTCCCCTTATTATTTTTTTATTCAGAATTTATTCTACCTTGTGTTCTTTTTCCCCTTCTATTACTACTGGTGGGGGTGGTTCACTTTTTTACTGCTCTACCTGCTCTTTATACTTCCATACTCAACTAGCATTTACCACTGGGTGGGTTCTCAGTTGTAGTGGCTATTATCATGAATTTGCCATTCCTACACATCTCACAGTCTGTGTATGATTCAGAGGGAGCCGTAACTCTGGTAGTCAAAATCTCAGTAGTATCATTGTCTCCTCCCTCCAAGGTACTTGATAAGAGGAGAAATAAGATGGTTATCCAGCCCAACAAACTTTTCAATTAGAATTTCTCATGACATTTTCAGGACTGCTTTGTGATTGTCTTCAAATCAGTCAAGTTCCATTATTCTGGACCACTCCCACATCTGGATTTGCGTAGAAATTTGAGAGTCTCTCAGTGAGAATTCGGAAGAGGAGTGAGACAGAGTCAAAAGTGGGAAGCGTCCCCTCTGATCATTTTTTTTTATCTCGTGAAACTGAAAAGGAACAGAAAATGAGCCATCTGCGCTTTTCCCACCTTTCGTGGTCATTCTTCCCAAAACTCTTCACATGAAGGTCCCAAGAATCTTCGATGGCTGGACCATCCAATGTTCATTTCCCTCAAAGAATCGTTGTAGAGTTTATACTCGTACTCCACTACCCACCGGTTGACCAAAAGTAGAGTGTACAGAAGATCCAATTAATCAAAGCTAGGCAGTCTCCGTTATTTTCACTTCCTTCTGAAGAGTGAACGTACGGTCTTGTGTGAATGCAGATTAGGGGTGTCCATGACTGGGAGGGGCCATGATCGAAGCCTGTCTCCCGTTGCAATGACGTCACTCATCCGGTCTCGACAGACACGCATTTTGCGCGAGGAGCAGTTTCAAGTTATGGAAATGCCCTAATACAGGACGTGGTGTCCTGGCGAACCACCGATATGTTTGCTTACTTTTTTACGTGAGGTAAAAACGTGCAAGACGACGTTACGTGCCATTGAAAAGACATCTCGGACGGTAATTTAAAAGGGGAATGACGTTAAACTGTCTTGGTAGAGGCGTGGCAAGTAGATCTGCAGCAAATCAGGAGAAAAGCAATTCATTACGATAGTAGACTTGTTCTCGTACGTACGCAGAGCCGTCAAGAGCGGATGTACGGGCCGCCAAAGTCTGTTGAGATTATTGGAAACACCCAAGGTGCCATGGGATAGTCAAGTCAAGTATGATTCGCGTCGCCGCATAAAGTGCCACTGCCGTGGCTGGGGTTCCCTCTCCAGACTCCCCTGTCCTCTGGAAAAAAACATCCAGAAAATATTTGCAATGAATACCCGGCCTTTCACGCTAGCCGAATTTGGGCAGCTGGTCTCGGCATCCCTGGAAGCGGAATCTCAAGGGCGGCGCAACCCTGAGACACCAGCCAACGTCTTGTCTTTTTGTACTCCCAGGCCACGTCGCGCTGGTATGCCTGACAAAGTGAATTTATTCAATCTGTGCTGATTTATTCCCAGCGCGCCCGTCTTTTTCTTGTATAGCTGAGAATCCAGCTCCCATGGGTCCACTGGATTCTACGGTCTCCCTCAACCCTATAGACTCGTGTATGCCTTTCTACCCCACAGGTTCTCGTCCTCGTGCCCGGCAGGTCATAGAAAAAATCAAGCGTCAGGCATCTGCCCTTGTAAGATCGCCTTCCAGGAGAGCTCGTCCTCATTCCTGCACAAGTCCTCTCCGAGTCCCAACCGTCACCTTCGTGGCTGCTTCTCCGGTCGAGTCCTCTTTTTCAGGTCGCGCTAGTAGCGTCCCTGATTCACACCACGACAATGCAATTCTGCACATAGATGCCCCTCCAGCTAGTGATGTCGTCCCATATCCCATAGTCTCGCGCCTCGAGTACCAAACCGCGTCGCCTTCAGCCCAGGCATCTATACCCACCCCTCTGTCTCCCCCTTCCCCCTCTGCCTCGGAACGCTCCGATTCAACATCATCCATCCCCTCGCCTGTCACTCCTGTATTTTCGGCCCATCATGTCGTCCACCCCTATGCGTCCCCAGCTGTCACGTCAAAAAGATGGTCCGTCGGAAGCCACGAACAGGATCAGAGCAGTGAGCCATTCACTAGAGCAAAGGTGCAGATTGTGAGGAGGAGCTTGGTTCAGGACCACTTTCTCCTGGCTTGTGCTGCTGTCGACGATCCCACCCCAGTCGAGGACAATGTCCATGGGACTCGGTCTCCAAAGGGCAAACCTTCCGCATTTGGGAAAAAATCCAATGCATCTTTGCCACCCTCGAAGCCACCCCCATCCTGCCCTCTCCCTAGCCCTCCGTTTGGATACCCAGAGTCTTCTGATTCCATACATTCTGTCCTTGATTGCCCATCCGTCGCCGATCAAGAATGGACGCTATTCCTCGGTGTTCCCTCCAAGCCTCTTGAGGTCCTAAACATCAAGGCTGAGCCTCGTAAACGTGCTGGCTCCTTACCTGTACCGTCGCATTTGCCAAAGCAATATCTTTCGCCTACCGACATTCCGCCTCAGATACAACCACGTGTTCGTACCTTTTCAGGTTTCAGTACTTGTTCTCATGCCACCGGACGTCGTATTGAATCTGGTCCTGCAGACACGGATGGAGTTGCATTCGACTGGACACTTTCTCTGCCGGTAATCAAGAAACCCAAGTCTAGCTTGGATATCCCTACATCATCCGGGTCTCCTGTTCGAGTTAATACCAGGAAGTGCAAGAGCTTCACTGACTGGACGGTTAATTTAGCAGCTCCTCATGAAAGGCAGGAGATTCGCTTGAGAGAGAAGGAACGCAAATTGGAACGCGCGAGTCATATATCGATCGTATCTACTGCCTCCGCTCGACCCGCCTCTCATCCTTCAGTCAAACAACTACCCACTGGACCCGAGTCTACACTGCCTCAGATTCATCCGTCTCACTCCGTCAATGCAGGCCCCACCAATCCGGTTCATAGTATTATTGAGTCGATGACAAGTCTTCATTCAGCCACGTCATCGATTTCGTCGACTCGATCGTCTTACAAGAATAGTCTTCCCTTCAATCCTTGCTCTCCTGACATCGCTCCTGTCAGTCCCTCAGCGCCCTCCTTCAGCAACAACAGCACATATACAGATTCACTCTTCATCATCCCTAATGCGAGGCCATCTTCACTCGCCTCGATGGCGGCTTCGACTCCCAGTATAGCCAACTTCCCTCTCCCACCCTCATTTTCCCACAAACTCGCCCAAAGAAGACTAGCGGCCCCACCCATGCCTGGACCCCTTCGTTCATCGGGAAATTTTCGATCGGATCATTCGTTTTCCGTTTACACTGACCATTCTCATGCATTAACTTCTGCCGCTCTACCCATGGTCTCGAGCTTATCCTCAGTAGACTTTGAGACCCATGTTGCTACTTCTGCACCTGCAACTAGCTTGCACTTCTCGTCTTGTCTATTCCCTTCTGGTCCATCGAGAAGTTTAGAAAAAGGAAGACCTGGATTATACTATAACCGCCCAACCACTTCTACATCTATGGACAGTCAAAGCAGCGATGCAACCACGATTAGCGCAGCCAGTTCGAAGAACTCAATGAAGACAGCAAGCAGTGTTTCGACTATCGTACCGAAGACTAGAATTCTGATGCTGAAAATGAACATCGCTGACGTACAAACCGAGCATCAGGTTAATTGTGGCCCTTCTAGTTCACTTTTGCGTGCTAGTGCTATCGCAGAGGAGGCATGTTATAGCGATTTGACGAGACCCAGTTTTGAGTCATCAACGGTGGCTACAGAATATTATACTTGTAATGAGGATGGGTTGTCAGATGAGGAGGTTACTTCGCTGAGGGAACAGTGCTCGTCTGTGGAGACTGACGAGAACTCGGAACATTATCATTCTGCAAGATCGAGCTTGGACCTCCGAGCTGCTGATCGCTGTGGAAATCATCTGTGAGGTGTGCATCTGCCTGTCTTCGATGTCAGTTTGCTTCTAGTTTTACTGAATGTTCGTTGTCCAGGTCATTTTGTTTTGGTGCAGTATCTGTACATTATCTCGACCAGATACCAACTATGTCCCGAGTTCGGTATCGTTGTCATCCTTGCAGAGGGCGATGATCGAATGACTTTGATAATTCCTTTCTTTTCTGTCGTGAAATCGATCGCTCATTGTCCATGTATGCACTTCACATTTCCTTGGTCAGTGACCTTGTCTTCTTCGTGAGGCCGCTTCTTGTTGCCTGTTTCCTGGGTACTAACGTTGAATCATTTCTTGTATGTCAAAGATTGATGGCTTTTGAAATAATCCCATCGACTTGTTCTCTTCATTCCTTCCGTTCCCTCCGTTCCTTCCTTTAGTCTTTGCTTGACATAGATGTTCGTCATTTTCCCCTAGCATTTCGGAGTATGCAATATCTCCTCGATGCGTTTTTATCTTGGTTCTTTCTTTTGACTCAGTCAATTCCCCCATCCCCAAGAGGTAGTTCATGGATTGACCTCACTTGTACACTGTCTACACATTTTTGTTTCCCTTGCATACATATTTGGCTGCTTTACTTCAAAAAATGGTTGTGATCGTTTTCTGACTTGGCTCGGTGGATTGTCATTGTCAGTGTATGGATCCCCTGTGTTTCAGCAATCTTCTCCACGATCTACATCCCTACATAGCAATGCATAATTGTCATTGTTATTATCATCACGATCAAAGATTATATGGTATTTAGGATCCACTGAATGAACGCAAAAAAGGTTCTGGTATAATAGGAAACAGAAAAAAAGGGAATATGAACATGCTATGCGCCATCGTTTCCTATTGGGATGGATGAGCACAATGAACGATTCAGACAATCTGAGAACTAAAACGTACCAGATGCCTTCGTCCAATCTTCATGTTTTTTAATGTCAGCTTCTGTAACAGTCGGTCTCGTACTCTCCAGGCTCTTCAAAAAGTCTGTGAGCTTCAACGTCGGTTCGAGAAGCTCGTCAGTTCCAATATCCGACCAGGTCATTTCCTTTGCTCCCTGGGCACCAGGAGAACATGGCGTCCACTTTGACTGAAATAAACCAGACTCCGAATTCTCGACCTCGACTTGGCGGAAGTGTGTCGCGTTAATGACCTTACGCACTGGCTGCATGAGGGCATCTCGTACGACAATTGAGATATCAGACCCTGAGTAACCGTCGGTCCGGTCTGCTAATGTACGGTAATCTCTGGGTTCGAGCTGACAAGGTGTGTTACCAATGTGAATTTCGAACATCCGACGTCGCGCGTCAGGACCGGGAAGGGGTATGTATATCCTTCTCTCAAACCTTATAAAAAGTCAATTATCTCCCTGACATCCAAAGAAAAACGACTTACCGACGCTTGATGGCATTGTCAAGCTGCCAAGGGATATTGGTTGCACCAAGGACGAGCACTCCCGTATCATCATGACCCACACCATTCATTTGCACCAGAAATTCTGTCTTGATTCTCCGAGAACCTTCTGATTCAGATTCACTGCGTGTGCCAGCCAGTGAATCAATTTCATCGATAAAGATAATTGCGGGTTTCGACTCTCGCGCCAGTTCAAACAGGTTCTTGACTAATCTGTGCAGTTAACCCATTATGTCACTTGACTGGTCGACTACGACTTTGGACTATGTGCATACCTTTCAGAGTCACCTTGCCATTTACTTACGAGGTCGCTAGAGCTGACGCTGAAGAATGTGCTCTTTGCTTCAGTCGCAACTGCTTTTGCAAGGTAGGATTTGCCGGTCCCTGGTGGTCCATATAGCAGAATGCCCTTCCATGGTGTGCGTTTACCGGTAAATAGATGGGGGAATTTGATGGGTAATATCACGGCTTCCTTCAGCGATGCCTTGGCACCCTCTAGACCAGCAACATCGTCCCATTTGACATGTGGTCTCTCCGATAAAATAGCACCAGAAAGCCCAGCTCTTAATTTCTTTGTTTCTGGGTCAACGTCTCCATCTTCATCGTCCTTCCTGAGCACCTACATCAGTGTCCAAGATTTTGCACGCAGTGATCAAAAGAAAGGCATGTTATTCACCTTTTTGCTATCCCATTTCCACTCACACCAACAGCATTTTTTCCCTTCGATGTTGATGAATTTGTTATGTGGCCCTTCAAGGTCTCCGCACGAGTGAGATACTCGTTGACCTTACTGCGGATTAACGTTTTGGAGTTCTCGTTTTTCTCATCTGAAATCTCACATTGATGCTTGCTTACAAAGAAGAAAGGAGGTCTTACACTTGAGCGCTAGCATGAAATAATCGAGTGAGTTTTGATATAGCTTGTAAGCCTCTGTATAATTTTGTTTCAAGTCCTCATCAATAGCCTTCTGCACAATTTCTACAGCACGCTATATAAGGATGTTAGATCATGAAAGCCAAGTGTGCTTCAGAACTCACATCAAGATGCTGTGTCGTTGACATGACTGAAAGAACAGAATGAACACCACAGCTGTGGTGTGTTGTTGTTTGGATCACTGGCTGATAACAAAGGTCCCCCTTTTCATGGCCACTGGCTGTTGTTCTCCATGAGGCACTGTGATTGTTATTCGTACCTTGTTTTTTGGTCAATACTCGTGGGGCATTGAATGTCATGCAACCGACAATATGAGTAACAATCAACCCTGGCATGTATCAATCAATTGATTGATCCTTCCTTACCGATGAAACCCCCTCATGTTTTTGTGACCAGCAGGTAGTGAAAATTTCCACCTCTTCGAGAACATACCCACACCCTGTGGACATTTTTGGATACTTGTAATTGACCACAGGCTAATCCAATAAGCCGTTGGTCCACTCTTATCCATCGCATCGATTAACAATTGTCCCGATTTGGACATCATCATCCAGTTGCCACAGCTTTTCGAATATATATACGATAGGGTTCATCATCTGCCTTTCAAACAAGGTCTCTCCTCACCAGAAAGTGTTCACCTGAATAGTGCCTCTGCTGCCTCTTGAAAAGCCCAGATTTAATCTCACACATTTAACCTCACAATGCCTCGATACATGACTGGCAGACCACGATTTAGTCGTGATCAATCCAATTTAGGCAATCAAAAGCTCACACTGCGTGCAGCCACTCCAGAGGAAATTGAACAATGGAATGATGCAAGCAGCGACGACACTTACTTTATGGACAACCTCACTGATCTCGACGATGGTCGACCATATATTTTTGAGGTAAGGATTCAACAACATTCATTCGCCTCGGAACAACTCAGCTCAACCTCATCTTGTTAGAAGGGTGAGTCAGCCTGGATCCGTACAGCAAGAGGTACCTGGTGTCTCGGTAGCGTAACGGGCTCGCCTCCTCGGGTTGGTCTTACGCGAGAGGTGAGTTGCGCACAATTCCACATCTGTATCCGAAGTCATCTGATTGATGACTTGCTCTTAATAGGGGGAGGGCTTGTTCTACTCCGTGATCTTCACACTGGGTGGCCCTCGACTGAAAAAGAGCTTCGCCCCTCTGAACGGAGAAATCAAACCAGACAGCGAGGAAATTCGTGATCTGCTGAGAATATACGGTTGGTTAGGGAACTAAAGTGTTCTTCTCTCTCATGACATAAACGCCTAATTTATCTTGACATGCATGTGTTATATATATCCACACACCACACAATAAATTGTACATAATATTTAACTTCGACTTTGATCCACTAGATGATCCTGGTGTCCGATCTTGACAGGTTGTGCTCTGTAATACAGAACACATTTAGAGGTCCAGGATCGATTATCCGGGAAGGACAATAGGATGCCCTTCCCAGAATCATTACTCAGAACCAAAGGATCGGGGCGCTTACAGACCTCCGATGATCTTCGGGTCTCGAAAACACCCATAAATTTTCCTACCCTGAAATGAAATTATCCTCTACACCTATCCTTCTGACTTCTGGCTGACGGACCACTTCGACGTCTAAGTGGCTTGAGCTAAATGAAGACCATATGCAACAAAATAATTCGTGCTTGTTTAGTTGATCAGTCCCGATGCAGAAGCCTGTTTACCATTTCATGGTCCTCGACGTGGTCGTCCAACCAGAAGTATTTAAGGAGCGGAGTCTATAGCTCTCCAATAACCCCTGCCTTTATTTTCCTAGCAATGCTCTATAAGCTGTCTCTTCTCATTGTCTACGTTGCTGCCACTGCCTCTCTTGCAACTCCTGTCCACACCTGGCAGGCTGTTGATCGAGCAGGAATTGTTCCTGTGCTCATTTCTGGTAACACTCTGAGCGGCAATTCGGTGGACAATACAGTTGGTGGTGTTCCCAGTAACCTCGGGAGCCTCACTAACGGAAGTCCTCTTGGGTCAATCAGTGGCGGAAGTCCTCTTGGGCCGATCGGCGACGGGTTGATCAGTCCAATTGGCGTCGTTCCTGGGATTATTGTGTAGAATTCAGACCTACTTTCGGTGACTTTCGGTGACACTCGAGGTGAGGAACCGTTCGATCGTTTCATAGCATTTATTGACAAATGCTAAGTTGAGTAGTCTATATTTGTAGTATGTACACCGAGCTATTCTGCAGAAGAATGTATTATCACCGCTTGGTGATCCTTGAAATATATTGATCAACTCAATTTTTGAGTTACCAGATCACATTTACTGCTACAACAATCCCTCCGAACTTGCCCTCCGAACTTGCTGCTACCCCAAACATCCACTAGAAAACTTCGCCTACACCCTTCACCTTCTGTAGACGCACCACCTAACCTTGCGTCCTGCTTAGGTTGCGGAATACAAATGCTGAATTGAAAAAATACCAGATCACATGATACTCATCAGAAAAACTCTGATCCTAACTTTTTATTGATGCCAATAAGGTCAGATCTCACACAAAGGAGGGGTCTGGCAAGCTTGTTCATGCCTCCCACTGTGCTGACCCCATTCTTTTGGCAGAGAATATTCTACCAGAATTTATTTATCCAGAGGATTTTTTAAAAATTCAATAATTTATTACATAGAAGACATAGGTGTTTTTATTGTTCTATATATAGAAGTGATACTGTTCTTGAAATAGAGATAACCTAACTATCTTAGGGCAGTCCTTTGTCCTATTCAAGGACAGATAATAATCTATGGGTAATAGATCAGTGTTATATATAAACATTGAGGACCTTGTATCTCTATGGGATCTGTTATGCTTTCAGTTGTGACCTCCAAACTAGTAGAGGACCCCAGGTAGATTAGTCAGCATATTTGTAGCACATTAAAATTAGTCAGTATACTCTAGCTTTGTTCTCTTATAGGCAAAACTTTACTAAATCTCTAAACTCTCCAATCTCTACCTCTTTTCTCTATTGGACTCTCTATTAATAAAATAAAGGCTGACTGAGGGTCAGTACAGAGGCTGGTTCAACCTTTAAGATTGAAACTATACTCTTGCCAGCAAAATTTCCTTGCAAAGTTTATTGGTCCTAACTGTCATAACTTGGCAAAACAGCTAAGTCATTATTTTATTTTCTTTTCTTTTCTTATTTGGACTTACTATACAAGGAGTGTGAGAAAGTATCACATGACATGTCATGGGTAATATATTACAAAGTCAAGTGATATTATATAATAAAATCATATGATGAGCATGGGAAAAGTAGTGCACAGACCATGTAGTAAATGTATAAGTAGTATATAGAATTGAACAAGAACTCCATCGAGTTCTTGTCAACTCAGACTTAGAGTATTATTAAGTTGTCTCAGGCTAAGTCACTATACTAGAACTCAATTCTATATCCAGAGCACTGTCTACCTTGGACCTTGCTTATCTTAACTCTCATAATCTTTTTGACCCTCAACTGGTAATCATCTATGATCACTAGTTACTTCCATACATAGCTGGGCCCTTGGCTTAAGGGGACTTGTCAATCAGTTAGGGATTGACAGTAGAAGTATAGTACTAAGTATTAGCATGTAGTTATGAGAACTCAAAGCTCAACCAAGATGGTTGTTTAGAAAGAACTCAATAGAGTTCCTTGTTGGATTCCACTAAGTACTTATACAAATATTGGATGGTCTGTACACCTATCTCCCACAATCACATGACCCTTACTAAGAACTATATATATCTTACATAATCCTTCCCACACTATTTATATCTTTCCTACATTGTATTCTTGGATGTTTTCTATTAAGTTGATGAATGTACAAGAAATAGTTTTCTTCTTGGAAATCATCTTATAATATGGCCCTCCTCTTTAAGTTTCCTCATCCCAAGGAATTTTTCCATTGTCTCCAGTTTTCCTTCCATCTTCTTTTCCTCTATCTCTCATATTCCTTACTTGACCACCTCTATAGTATCTTTACTATAAACCTCCTAGGAGTTCCCTTGAGAACTCCTTTTTATTGTCTTCTTTTTCCTGTCACCTTACTTTTTTAGCCTCTTCTCTGTACTTTCTTTCAAATTCTTCAACCAGCTCCTTCACATTCTTTAGGTTTTCCCTACTTTCCCAAATATCTCCTTCTACTATATACTCCTTCCATCATACTAAGAACTTTTCCTTCCCTCTAACTATCTTTTTGTTTAGTATTTTTTCTATCTCAAATTCTTCTTCTTCCCCAATGATAACTGGTTTTGATAGAGTTTTCCTTTGTCCTTCTACCTGAGGCCTGTACAACTGCACTTAACTTACATTAACTATAGAATGTATCTTAATAGAACTAGATAGTTCTAATTCTATAGCATTAGTTGAGACAATTCCCTTAACCCTATAAGACCCCACAAACTGCTCTGTCAACTTCTCCAACCTCCTTCCTACCATCTGCCACTTGAGATCTTTTGTACTTAATAGTACTAAGTCCCTGACTTTATACTCCTTCCCTTTCTTCTTGCTTTCTGTTTGCATACTTCTTTATCTCTTCCTGTACTTTCCCTAATGCTGCTTTTGTCTCTTTCTGGATTTTTTTCATTCTTTCTACAAACTTCTCTGCTGCCTCAAACTTCCCCTTTCTTCTTCCTTCAAATCCCATTTGTGGATCCTAACCGTAGTTTGTCTTAAAGAAAGATACTTTTATAGCCAAATAAATCTTGTTACTATACACAAATCCAGTGGTTCCTAACCAGTCTGGCCACTGCTCCTGTCTATAATTGATGAAGACCTTTAGGTATTGTTCTAACTTCTGATTGATCCTCTCCATTTGCCTATCCATTCAAGGATGATAGGCTGTTGACAGCTTTGTCTAGATCCCTAACAACTTGTTCAATTCCCTCATTATTCCTGCTGCAAACTGCACCCCTCTGTCCAATATGATGCTTTCTAGAAGACCATACAATTTCCAAACATAACCCTAAATAACCTAGCAAGCCCTTCTGCTGATGTTTTTTCTATAGTTGTTATAAAGTGTATCATTTTACTAAAACAATCACAAACTACTAGAATTGCATCATAACCTTGAGCCAAAGATAGTTTGGTAATAAAGTCTGCTGAAATATAACTCTATGGTTTCTCTGGAATTGTATTGGGTATCAGTTTTTCCTGCTAGGGCTTTATTTCTATTCTTGTAATATTGACAAGCATCACATCCATCTATATATTTTCCCACTTCCTTCATAACTCCTGGCTACCAATAGTTTCTTGTCACTAGTTCTGTTGTTTTCCATCTCCTACCATGTTCTGTGTTTTCTATCTTCTACCATGTTCCCCTACTGGTGTATTGTGATATAGCCATATCATCTCCTCCCTCAATTCTCCCTCTGGCATATAGATTTATTCCTCCTTTATGACTACTCTTTCCTCTATTGTCCATTCTTCATCCCTCAACATTTTCATTTCTGCTTTCTTTAGTTCCTCTACTACTTTGACCACTCTTTCATTCTCTTCCTGTGCTTTTCTAATCTTATTTCTTAGGTTGTTTTCTTCTACTAGTATTTCCATCCTTTTTATCTATCCTGGCTTTATCAGCATTTGGTCCTTATTATTATTTTCCACCCCCTTTGCCAATCTGGTCTCCTGCTCAGCCCATCTGCTTTCTCTATACTTTTTCCTGGAACATGTTTCAAGGTGAAGTCAAATTGTGATAGGTATAATACCTATCTAGCTTGTCTTCAATTTAACTTCTGGCTAGTTATAAAATACTAGAGGTTTTTGTGATCTGTCCAGATTTCAAACTTTACTTTTACTTTCTCCAGGTAGTGTCTCCACACTTTTAAGCATAAATTACTACTAGTATCTCTTTGTCATAGATTCTGTAATTTCACTCAGTTGCATTTAGTGACTTTGAGATAAAGATGACTGGTCTCTATTTTTCATCCCTATACTTTACTAACAGTACTTCCCCTGTTATGTAGTCTGAGGTGTTTGCCTCTACCCTCATCTCCTTATCTAAATCAGGGATGGCTAAGACTGGTTTGGTTGTGAATACTTTCTTCAGTTGTTTGAATATCTCCTCCTGCTCCTCTCCCCACCTCCACTTTTTTTCCTTCCTAACTAGTAAATGTAGTGGGGCTACAATTCTAGCAAAGTCCTTGATGAATTGTCTATAGTAATTGATAAGTTCTAGGAACTTTTGTACTTCCTTCACATTCTTTGTATTAATAACTGACTCAGAAATCCTAAGCTAGGTTTTAACTCAAGGTAGTTCTTTAGGGTTAGAAGAGAACTCAATGGAGTTCTCACTTAATTGCAGTCTACTATATACACAGGTACATTATTTGTCCTTGTTTATACTACAAGCTGTCCATCAGCTACTGGTTCAACTTCCATTTATGTCCAATCTATTTATAGTACTTTGTCATAGTTGGGTTGATTCATAACACTTTGGTGCTGGCCAGCTTAGGACTCCATCTACTTTCTTCTTCTGCATTTCCACTCCTTGAGGTCCAATTACTATACTCAGGAATTCTACCTCTTTGACTTTCTACCAACATTTTTCTGGCTTAACAAACAAATCATTCTCCTCCAGTCTTTTCAATACTTTCTCAACCAATTTGTCATGCTCTTCCTCTGTATCTGTGGTAACTATTATATTGTCAATGAACATTGCTATATTTCCTTGATTGATCATATCTCAGAATAGATTATTCATCATAGTTTGGAAAGTAGCTGGAGAATTTGTTAGTCCAAAGTATATGACTATTGGTTTATATGCCCCTGATGTACATTGTAAATGCCACTTTTTACTTATTGCCTTCCTTGATCCTTACATTGTTGTATCCCCATCTAAGATCAAGTTTTGTGAACACCTTCTTCTTTTCTACTCTATCCAGGATATCTGCAATTAGGAGTAAGAGGTACCTATTCTTTACTGTCTACTAGTTTATATGATGATAGTTTTGTACCATTCTCCTCTTACCATCCTTTTTTGCTACAAAATGGACTGGTGAGGTTTGTGGTAATTTTGATAGCTAGATATATCCTTTTCACAGTTGGTCCTCCACAAATGCTTGTACCTCTTCTCTTTTCTCTTTTGACAGTGAATACACTTTTCCTTTCCTTTTCCTTGGCACAAATCTCTCTTTTAACTCTATTGCATGGTCCCATGGCTTCCTAGTAGACATTCTTTCTGGTTCTTCCTTCCCAAATACTTTCTTCCACTTCCAGAATCTCCTAGATACTACTTTCTCTACTATCTTTCCTTTTTCTATCTTTCTCATCTGCCTCTTCTCCTGTATTTTCTGTTTTTTTTTCCATATATTGGTAGATACTATATCATTTTCACTTCTTCTTTCTCCTAGTTAATTTCTGGGTTATGGACAGCTAACCACAGCATACCCAATATTATCTCCATTTTTCCCAGATTGCATACATCTATTTATACCCTCTCAACATGTCCCTTGAAGAACATATTGCACTCCATCTGATAAGTGATTGCTTCTCCCACATTTATAGTCCTATCTATGTTTCATACTAGCAGAGAATTTTTTAATCTTTCTAACTTAAATCCCTTCTCTTTTACAAACTTCATGTCCATGAATAGGTCTGTTGCCCTACTATCCAATAGTGCTTTTACTGCTACCCCTTTATGATTCTCTAGCTTTTTCAATCCTACTTTCATTCATACTTCTTTTAGCAGCTGGAGTGTTATCAATAGACAGTGAATGTCCTTAGTGATCATCCTAGGTGGATGTTCAGGAAGAACTTGATAGAGTTCTTCATTGGATTGGACTTCTACTTATACTACTTTTACAATAGCTGTACTATTAGTCCACAATCACATGCTCTTTCAGAATGTTCTGTGATCACTTGACCTTGTCACATGACCTTAGTTCCTACACTATTTATATCTCAACCCCATTGTACATCTTGAGGTTTTGGATCAAGTATTCAAATATATGGGAAACTATTCCCTTTTTGGGGCTCTTATAACATAGCCCCCTCTTCAAGTTTCCTTGTCCTGAGGAATTTTTCTATCAATTCCAGTTCTCATCCCACCTCTTTTCTCTTTTGTACCTCTTTTTTCCCCAACTATATAATAATTTTGCTGTGAACTCCCTTGATAATTCCCAACTAAATTCCTCCTCTTCTTCTTCCAGCTCCTATTGTCTTAATTCCTCAACCTCTTGCCCATACTTTCTCTCAAACTCTTCTACCAACTCCTTTGCGTTTTCCAAGTTTTTCCTATTCTCCCAAGTATCTTCTTCCACTGCGTATCTCTTCTACCTCACCGGAAATTTTTCCTTTCCCCTAATCATTCTTTTGTTTAAGATTTTTTCTACCCTGAATTCCTCCTGTTCTTCAATAATGAGCAGTTTTGGCAGTATCTTCTTCTGTCCCTTTACCTGTGATTTATAGAGCTGTACTCTACTTACGTTAACTACAGGATGTATTTTAATAGATTTAGGTAGTTCTAATTCTATTATATTACTAGAGACAATTCTCTTGACTTTGTAGGGGTCTACAAAATGCTCTATTAGCTTTTCTGATCTTCTCTCTTTCATCCGCCATTTCAAGTCTCTTGTACTTAGCAGTACTAAGTCCTCTACCTTATATTCCTCTCCCTCCCCTTGTCTTCTGTTCGCAAACTTCTTCATTTTCTCCTGTGCTTTTTCTAGCGCTGCTTTTGCTTTCTCCTGGATTTTTTTCATTCTTTCTACAAATTTTCCTGCTGCTTCATACTTCTCTTTTCTTCTCCCCTTAAATCCTATTCTTGGATCTTAACCATAGTTCACTTTGAATAGCAATATTTTTGTTGCTACATGAATTTTGTTATTATATGCAAATTCTACTGTTCCTAACTAATCTGGCCACTGCTCTTGTTTATGGTTGATGAAGACTCTCAGGTATTGTTCTAACTCCTGGTTTATCCATTCTGTCTGTCTATCTGTTTGAGGGTGATAGGCCATTAAGAGTTTCATCTGGATTCCCAACAAGTTATTCAGCTCCCTCATTATTTCTACCACAAACTGCACTCCTCTATCTGATATGATGCTTTCTGGAAGCCTATGCAACTTCCATACATGATCTCAAAACAACTTTGCAAGTCCTTCTGCCAACATTTTCTCTGTTGTTGCTATGAAATGTGCTATTTTACTGAAGTGGTCACATACTACTAAAATAGTGTTGTATTTCTGGGCTAATAGCAGTTTGGTGATAAAATCTGCTGAGATATGGCTCTATGGTTTTTCTGGGATTGCATTGGGCATTAGCTTTCTTGCTGGTGCTTTACTTTGATTCTTGTATCTTTGACAAGCATCACATCCCTTTATATATCTTCCTACCTCCTTTGTTACTCCTGGCCACCAGTAATTCCTGGCAACCAATTCTGTCATCTTCTATCTCCCTCCATGCCCTTCTACTGGGGTGTTGTGGTGTAACTATATTATTTCCCCCCTGAGTTCTCCTTCTGGCACACATATCCTTCCTTCCTTCATTACTATTCTATCTTCTATTTCCCATTCTTCATCTTTCAATGTCTTTATTCCTGTCTTCTTTATCTCTTCTACTGCTTTTACTATCTTTTTATCCTCTTTCTGTACTCTTTTGATTCTTTCTTTTAGGTTTCCTTCCTCTATTATTGTTTTCACTCCCTTGATCCATTCTGGCTTTATTAACTTCTGGTCCTCATTATCCTTTTCCACTCCCTTCTACCAGTCTGGTCTCCTGCTTAATCTGCCTGTCTTCTCTATGCTTTTTCCTGGAACATGTTTTAATACAAAATTAAATTGTGATAGATATAGGGCCCATCTTGCTTATCTCCAGTTTAATTTTTGGCTCATCATAAAATACTGGAGATTCTTATGGTCTGTTCAGATTTCAAATTTGAGTTTCACTTTCTTCAAATAGTACCTCCATGTTTCTAGGCACCTAATAACTACCAGCATCTCTTTATTATGAATTCTGTAATTTTGCTCCATAGTGTTTAGTAACTTAGAGATGAAGACCACCGGCCTTTACTTTCCATCCTCACACTTTGTTGACAACACTCCCCCTGTTGTATAGTCTGAGGCATCCACTTCTACTCTCATCTCTCTATCAATTTCTGGGATAGCCAGAATGGGTTCTGTGGTGAATACCATCTTAAGTCTCTCAAACACTTTTTCTTGTTCCTTCTCCCACTTCCATTTCTGCTCCTTCCTGACCAGCATATGTAGCAGTGCTGCTATTCTAGTAAAGTCTTTTATGAACCTCCTGTAGTAGTTGGCGAGGCCTAGGAACTTTTGTACTTCTTTGACATTTCTAGGTGCTGGCCAGTTCAAGACTCCCTCTATCTTCTTTCTTTGCATCTCTACTCCCTTTGGCCCAATTACTACTCTCAAGAACTCCACTTCTCTCACTTTCCACTTGCACTTTTCTAGCTTTACAAACAGGTTGTTTTCCTCTAGTCTTTTTAATACCTCCTCTACCAGCTCATCATGCTCCTCCTCTATATCTGTAGCTACTAAAATGTTGTCAATGAATGTTGCTATATCTCCTTGGTTTATAAGATTGCAGAACAGGTCATTTATCATTATTTGGAAGGTGGCAGAGGAGTTTGTTAACCCAAAATACATGACTGTGGACTTATAAGCTCTAATATATATTGTAAACACTGCCTTCCATTTGTCTCCCTCTTTGATCCTGATGCTATTGTATCCCTACCTTAGGTTCAACTTTGTAAACATCTTCCTCTTTCCTACTTTATCCAGTATGTCTGTGATAAGGGATAAAGGATACCCATTCTTTATTGTCCACTGATTTATGTATTGATAGTCCTGCACTATTCTCCATGTACCATTCTTTTTTGCCACAAAGTATACTAGTGACATTTGGGGCAATTTGAAAGGTCAGATGTATTCTTTCCTCAACTGATCCTCCATAAAGGTCTGTACTTCTTCTCTTTCCTCCCTTGACAATGAGTACACCTTTCCCTTTTTTGGTGTAAACCCCTCTTTCAATTCTATGGTGTGGTCCCAGGCTTTTCACACTAGCATTCTCTCTGACTCCTTTTTTCCAAACACCCTCTTCTACTTTCAAAACCTTTTGGGTACCAATCTTTTCAATATTTTTTCGTCCTTATCCTTATCCACCTTCTTTACTTCTTTCTCTTTTCTTTTTTGCTTTCTCCTTCCACATATAGGTGAGCAATGTGTTATTTTTACTTTCCCTTTTTCCCAATCTATTTCTAGGTTATGGGCTGCTAGCCATAGTATTCCCAGTATCACCTCTGTTTTCCCTAAATTACAGACATTCATTCTTGCCCTCTCTATATGTTCTTTGAAGAACATGTTGTATTCTACTTGGTGCATTATGGCTCCTCCCACATTTACTATTCCATCCACATTTCTAACCAACAGAGGTTTCTTGAACTTTTCTATTTTAAACTCCTTTTCTTGGGCAAAGGTCATATCCATGAATAGGCCTGTTGCCCTGCTATCTAGTAGTGCCCTTACTGCTACCCCTTCATAGCTTTCCAACTTTTCTAGTCCTATCTTCATCCAGACTTCTTTTAGTGGTATAGTATGCGCTGTACATTTCTTACTCTCTCAGTTGTATTGGTGCAATTTAATTTATTTTCCAGCTTTTCTGGGTACAATACACTGTACAGATTATTGGAGGCCAGCCAAGAGCTTACTGTCCTCCATTTTCTTTTGCTGACTCCTACAGCATTTCTACTACTCTTTCTTTATGCCTTTCTCAACAATTTTTGGCTATATGGCCCCATTTCCCACATATATAGTATGTCCTGTCCCCTCCTCTTCCTCTGTCTATATCCATTGCATTTGGATCTCTCCTTGGACCCATTTGAGTTCTCTCTCTATTAAATGTATTTTCTCCTTGTCACAAACTTCATTTGGACCATAACTCCAGGAATACTTGACCAATTTTGACGATCTAAATGGCCACCGAAAGCCCTTAAGAATACCTTTCAAATAGTACCAAAAATGTCTCAAAGCAATCAGTATTCACCAAGTTATCAGCAGATCAGTCTGTAATCACCAAGTCACCAAACACTAAATTACTGATATCTCAGGAACCACTTAATGTAATTGTTCACTTCAATGACCATCGTAAAGCTCTCTTTAATGTGCTTCTTTCGGCTATAAATAGATCCCAAGGCAATAAGATTCCATGGAGATACAAGGTCCTCAATGTTTGCATATGACATTGATCTTTACTCATAGATTATCATCTGTCCTTGAATAGAACAAAGGACTGCCCTAAGATGGTTAGGTTATCTCTATTTCAAGAACAATAGCACTCCTATATGTAGAACAATAGGTAGTGATCATGTGGTAGGCTGTTCTGGTGCACAGACCACCACAATCATGTATTTAAGAACTGTATGTCTAAGGATAAACCTCAGACTTAACAACATCTTTTGCTGCTTGTCTAGCTTCACTTTTTTGAATACTTTGATTATCAAATCAACCAATCACAAATTAGTAAGTGACCATTTATGATACTCCTCCTCCTTCTCTGTTCCCTCCTCCCACTCTCTATGTTATTTGCTCTCCTCTTTCCCCATACAATCCTCCTCCATAGCCTCCCCTAGGCTGCACATTTCCCCCTGAGTGCACTACATTTCTCTCCAACATCCTCTCTTCCATTCTGCTTTGCCTCTGATTTCTATCCAACCTTACCACTCTTTCTTGCCACTCTTTTTTGCCACTCTTTTTTGCCACTCTCTAATGGTGGTCAGCAGCTCTTCTGCTTCTGCTAACTTCCTCCTAATACTCCTATTCAATCCTCTTTTAAATTCTTCAATGAGGGGTCTTCCCTCATAGCTGTTCTCCCTGGCGACCTTTTTGAATTCCTGTACATACTCATTGCAGGTCCTCCCTCCTTGCTTGATTGTTCTCAGCTGTTCTATTTTCCTCTCTTCCTTTGATGTCTCTCCAAAGTTGTTCCTTATTTTTGTGAACAGCTGCTCTGCCAATTTCACTTTGGACTCTCCCTTGGCCAGCTCATCTAGCAAGTTATCCTTCCATGCCTTCGCTATTCCTCCCTGTACATATGACAATACCCAGGCCACCTGGGCCATTGCTACCTCTTCTGTCATCTTCATTCTAATATATAGGCAAGCTACATTAACAAATGCACTCACCTCCTCCATCTTTCCACTGAAAACTTGAGGTCTTGCAACCTCCACTCTGCTCCCCTGTTGCTGAAGAAGCATGGTGTTAACCTGTTGCTGCAGGGTTGCAATCATGGTGAGGAGTTGCTTCTCTGTGGTTTGGTAAGAGGCAGGCACCAAAGAGGGTTCCCCCTATTGCTGTTGTTGTTGTTGGTGAGACATGTTGTTTAGTGGTAGTAGCAATAGTAATGGGGATGATTCATACTCTAATGTTTTAGACAATTCTTGATCCAAGGTTTCTAGCTAAGGCTATATCCCACAGAGCACAAAATCTTCTCCTGTCTAGACTCCTACTGCCTTACTTACTACTACCCTAATCAAGTGGTAGATGATTGCCTCTAAGAAGAGGACCTCTAAGCTAAGTGGCTTCCTAAAGAATAACCACCAATCTCCTGTGTATACCACTCACAATGGAGTGCAGCACAGAGTTTATATAATGAAGAGTGTAAAGAACAATGCCCAATAACAAGGTCAGGACTTGAACAAGATACTTGGACTTAGTACCAAGTTTCCTCTCTCAGTCCCAAACTGACTGAGAAGTTCCCTTTACAGCTAGGACCCACTATCCAAGATACTTGTGAGTGCTGTGCCTACTAGCAAGGGAGATAAGAGAGTAAGTGGGTGGTGAGGCTGCGAGGTGTGAGGTTACTGTTGGGTATCAAGTTCTTATGTTATCAATAGACAGTAAATGTCCTTAGTGATCACCCTAGGTGGATGTTTAGGAAGAACTCAATAGAGTTCTTCATTAGATTAGACTTCTACTTATACTACTTTTACAATAGCTATACTATTAGTCCACAATCACATGCTCTTTCAGAATGTTCTGTAATCACTTGACCTTGTCATATGACCTTAGTTCCCACACTATTTATATCTCAACCCCATTGTATATCTTGAGGTTTTGGATCAAGTATTCAAATACATGGGAAACTATTCCCTTTTTGGGGCTCTCATAACATGGAGTATATACCATATATCTCTTACTCTCTTAGTGTTGTCTTGGCAAGAAACTTTATTTTCCAGTTTTTCTGGGTACAATACACTGTATATATTTGAGAAGGCCAGCTAGGAGTTTACTGTCCTCCATTGTCTTTTGCCAACTCTTGTGGTATTTCTACTACTCTTCCTTCTCTTCTCTTCCTTTGCCAACAGTTTTTGGCTATATAGTCCCATTTTCTATACATATAGCATATCCTATCTACCCTTTTCCCTATCAACATCTATTGCATTGGGGTCTCTTCCTAGCCTCTGTTCTCTCCAGTTGTTCTGTACTCCTTCTCTAAAGTTCTAACTACCTGCTCTCCATACAATTTGTCTTCCTCTACCTTTATACAACCCTTTCCCAAAGCCTCCACTGGGCTGCATATTTCTCTGTGGATATACCATATTCTTCCCCAACATCCTTTCTTCTGTTCTACTCTGCCTTTGATTTTTTCTGCCACTCCTCTATTATACAGAGGGGGCTTTCTGTCTCTGCTAACTTCCTCCTAATCCCTCCACTTAACCCCCTTTTGAACTCTTCTATAAGAGATCACCTCTCATATCCACTCCCTCTTGTAATCTTTTTAAACTCTTGGACATATTCATTGCATGTTCTTCCCCCTTTGTTATAAGATGGTTCTAAGAAAGGAAACTATTTCCCACATATTCATTAATCTAGTAGAAAACATCCAGGAGTATAATATAAAAGGGATATAAATAGTATGGGAAGCTTATGTAATATATGTATAGTTATTAGTAAGAGTCATGTGATTGTAGGAGATGGGCACACAGACCAACAGATATTTGTATAAGTAGTTGAGCAATCTAATGGGAAACTCTATCAAGTTCTTTTTGAATAACCATCTTAGTTGAGCTCTAAGTCCTTATAGCTATATGCTAATACCTCTGTTCTATTGTTTTCAACTGCTCTACTTTTCTTTTTTCCTCTGCCATTTTCCCAAACTCATTTCTCATTTTGCTAAATAATTCTTCTGTTGTTTCTACCTCTAATTCTCCTTTTGACAACTCATCTAATAGGTTATTCTTCCAAGCTTCTACTACTTCTTCTTGTACATAAGACAGTATCCAGGCCATCTTTGTTAACTCTGGCTCCTCCGTCATCTTTATCCTCAGATATAAACAGGCTGCATTAACAAATGTGCTTACTTTCTCTATTCTTCTACTAGACAGGGGAGATTTTGCTACCTCTACCCTCGCTCCTTTACTCTGTTGTAATGGGGTGGCCATCTGCTGTTGTAGGCTGGCAATTAAGGTAAGGAGTTGCTCCTCCCAAGTAAGAGGAGAAGGTATAAGAGCAGTAGATTTGTTATGGGAGCCCCGAGTAGGAAAAAGTCTCCT
>JAHTMQ010000029.1:0-195518 GCA_019327925.1 Leucocoprinus sp. KB1807203 | reverse complement strand
AGATATCCGAGTACCGGTCTTCGTGCCTGATTCTTTTAGAAGCCCAACATCACAATCGAAGCAATCAAAGCAATCGAAGCAATCAACCAATCAATCTAGTCATCTAGTCTAGTCCAGTCTAGTCAATATCGATATCTCAATATCATTATATATATCACCATTACTAATCACTAATTATCTATTATCATATATGAGACGATTCAGAGGACAAGATCTTTGTCAAATTTCCTTGCCACTATGGTGAGGATGCGCATAAGGTTGCACATGAACATGGCTTTTCTCCAAAGCTCCGATCTGTTGAGTGCTTTGCAGATGGTTGGATGATGGTAGTCATAAATGATGTCTCACACCAATATTGCGGGATAAAGGGGAGACGACTGGAGAAGGACATATATAAAGCAGTTAAAGAGGCTCTTACCTTATTCCATAAAGATGGGTACGTCCATGGTGATCTGCAGGAAACGAACATAATGGTCAAAAGAGATGGGGTGGACAGCGAGGTTCTGGGTGACATTATTCTTGTTGATTTTGACTGGGCTGGGACAGAGAACACCGTTCGATATCCATCCAACATTATGTTGAATCACCCTGACATTCCGCGTCCAATGGGTATTGAATGTGGGGGCTTAATTTCTTCTGCTCATGATGACCAGATATTGGAATTTCTATCCTAGTTCATATCTCCAGCATTGAATTGGAATACGAGTCGTTTTCCCGATTTTCATGTGTTGACTCCTATCTTGTCTGAAAAAAAGTTTGCAAGTGACACACCTTTTGCAGATGGTACATCAAGCTCTTCCTAACGTCTGATGACTCTTATTCCAACAAACCATGACATGTAAAATTTTTGTCGAGAATGTTCCCCCAACGTTTACGCCAACAGGTAACTCTGTCTTGATTTTCTGCAGAAAAGATTCCAGCAGATCGACAATCAGAGTAGGTGACTGGCATCGTGACATTGATTCTCGCTGTCTCTAGACTACATCCATCCTCACTGTCACCCTGACTCTTTGAGAGGTGCGCAGAAGCGACCTAGCAAAAGCATCGAAGATAGTGCCTTCACTTGGATGAAAGAGATCAGACAGAGGGAGACGTACTTTTGAGAATTTTGAGTTGTTTAGTTACCATCGTAAAAAACCGTTATTGCGAACTCATTGATTCACTATAGGATGGTTGTATCTGCCACTTCTGTGTTGAAGGCTTGCAGACGGAGTCATTTTTACAACAAGTCGAATGTGTTTATGATTTATCATTGTTCCAGAGGAGACTTTGTATAACGATTCAATCAATTGTCTAGTCCCATTTGCTGAGCAAAAAGGTTTCTCTTGGTAGTGACAACATGAAAACAAACAATGGTTCAAAAAATGCCAAAGAACTGAAGTCCGGAGAATCCCACTCAACATGTATCCTTTTCATATTTTACAACCGGCTCCCAGCCGATACAACACCTCTTCTCTCAAACACATCCTGTCCACATTCACGTCCACTCTCACTGTATTGTGAGGGAATATTTACCTCGATCGCTCCTGATTTACTCAGAGTATTTTAGCAAGGTTCGAGGTGAAATTTGATAATCCGATCCACGAATTACAGCTGTGGCTGGTCATCAAGGTATGCTATCGTTATCACTGCGATGATTTCCTCTCAAAATACAATTGTAGAGTCACAATATTGATTTGAATACCATGGATCCACGGATCAAGGAAATGCTGGGGTAGTTATCGGTCTAGGGACCACCATCAGCAAGGTGACTGATCGTTGACTATTATTCCTGTATGTTGTCTGACTTGAAGTAGCTCAATCCTGTCGCACATGCTGTATTCTCCTGTATTTAGGTTGTGTACAAAGTAGGCTCTTTTTCTGTTTTCAACGTCAACAAGATCACTGATCATTTTCATTTTTTCATCGAGGACGTCACTGGCGTTATTGGCATTATCGATGCCGTCAGTAAGAACTGCACTAGCGACGCTGATGATGGCAGTGTGAGTGCGATGATACGTGACCCTGGCCGCCTTCCTCCTCCTCCCCAACTTGTTCTTGTTCTCGACCTCAGCATCTTCTATTGGTGTGAGTTGTCTCCAAACCCAGCCAAGAACGAACCGCTTGTATTTCATTTCGCTTGTAGACCGCGTTATCCTTCTGAGTCGATGACTATCCCCATGAATCATCATTGGATTGTACGCTTTTGCTTTTTATGGATGGATTTGACCTTTGAGATAAAGTCTATTGTCGCTGTTACCTTGTCTTAGATAATGACGGTCGTCGTACAACTGGGCTTATCATTGACCAACAGCCCCATGTACTGCAAGTCCTCCTTCTTTGCTTTCATATGCTGGCAACTTGTTTTTCTCCCCTTTTGTTCATTACCAATTCCAGTGAAGCGATATCAGCCAGTTGATAATTGGGTCGAGTTGGATTCTGCAAAGGAGGCAACGGGTGAGTGTGTGGTGTGACTGCCGACAGGCACAAGGGTTGATTTCAACATGGACATGGATGCTGTAGATGAACGCCATATCAGTGTGACTGGCATGACAATGTGTATAAAGATGGCAGAAACTCGGCGAATGGAAGTTGACGTGTGCCAGTTGCAGCAGAATGGATGGGGTTTTCCTTTCCTTTCGTCATCACAGTGTGATGCCGACACATGGCACCTGACTCACTAATAAGGAGAAAATCAGTTTCATATTCTTTGAGTCGTGAGTAGACTTTTGCAGGATGGACATTTGGGCTGGGAAGGAATAATGATAAAAGACCTACTGGCAAATGAGTGATCCGTAAGGTATCGCAACGATTGTCGTCGTAAATCGTCCTCGGAATATGAAATGATTACGAAATTAAGGAAATGTATAGCAATGGGAATTTGATAGTGTGACAAAGGACAAGAGACTACATGCACCAAAAAATAAGTTGCCAGAGGAAATGTGTCAGGATGAGGCAAAACAATTCTGAAGTGAACTGTTTTTCACATATTTGGTGTGGAATTACCTTAGTGGTCAAGATGCGGTTCAAACTCCTACCCAATTGCTTCCGCAATCAGTAGTGTGCCATTGCAAACTCGCCTATCTTGCCGACACAGATCTATCAACTTTCTTGAACAAGACACTTCATAATTGTCATCCTGCCATGCACAGAGCTATACCTCCATGATCTTGGGGCATATTGATTTGTCAATTATGAATTCTCTAGTTCATTGGACTGTAGTATTAGCTCTTCTGGGTTCTCATTTACTTTGATGACACACTACTGGACAGGTCTGATGGTTCACAAGATATAATAGTCGTGACTGGAGAGGGGGTGAAGGGAGTTGGAAAACCTCACACACAAGTGTAGGGATATATCTACATTGCATCAAAAGCATATTTTCCACTGCGCATGACAATTATGGTCAATTTTAGGTGTTGTATAAGATAAAATTGACATCCTTCGTACTGGCAAGATAGCCGAGTTTGCAATGGCACACTACTGATTGCAGAAGCAATTGGGCAGGAGTTCGAACCGCGCCTCGAACCATTAAGGATAATTCCATACCAGATGTGTGAAAAACAATTCATTTCCGAATTGTTTTGCCTCATCCTAACACCTTTCTCATCTATATCCTCTGCTCTAATTCTTCATATTTTCTCTTTTTCAGAGACAGCATTATCAGAGATAGTGTGGCAAGTTGTCACTCCATCAGTGATGCATCAAGTCATGTATCATGGTGATCCTCTTGAATCGATATCAAATGTTGCTCAGGCAGATGATGCGAACTGGACGACCATGAGGCACAAATCGGTCATTTGCATATCTAAACTCATGAAATTATGACAGTAATCACAACACCAGCCAACAACCATGGTGCTCAAGCAAAATCCAGGAGACCGACAGAAACTCACCTCGGACAGAAAACAATAGACCATCGGATGATAACTAACCCGTAACAATTTTAAGGCACAAGTGGGTCCATCGCTTACTTAGCAAATTTTGGTCTAGTAAAATTTGGACTCGCACGATGATAAGGGATGTTATCGATCAACAGCAATCAAAACTACCTGTCTCACTCTATCGTTTCTTCAGCCCACTTTGCGCAACATACTGGCAGCATACTGGGGTGTCTTTTGCCAAGGTCGAGTAGGTCTGCGCTGCATTCGCTGATAGCTTCTCAATGACTCACTCGTCAGAAAATTTAACATATACTGTTGGTCCTCCAGATTGTGTGTCAAGAAATCACTTGTTCATATGGGTTTTCAAGAATATGCCTTCCTAAGTGTTGCAGAGGCATCCAGTGTAGAACACGAATGATATCCCTGATGATTTTGCCACCGGACCTCTTCTCCTAATGCGTTCCGTGCTGACATATGCCAAGCAACTGTACATGGACACCCAACCAATGGCAATACATGAGGTGTTTGGTTTGACACCCGGCAAGTCGCATAGAATGTTGGTCACAACTAGACTAGACCAAAAATGAAAATGTGGACACCAATCACGATGCGCGCTTGAATGGTACTGGACCATGACACAGCCACCATGTTTTTTGTTTTTCAGATAAAAAGGTGAGCTTGTCTTCGGCTATCCCCCCAATTTCTAGCCACTCACCACCGTGTACACAACTAGCTACCTCTGCGCATCTGACCTCAACCGGTTCATGACGCGTCGGACGATCCAAGAGCTCGAGCTCGACGACGAGCCAGCCCACTTTTATATCGACGATATTGAAGAGCACGGCGACAATCGTTCACCTAATCAACACCAAATGACAGGTCCACTATTTATGCCATCCTATTTCAGCTCAATGCTGCACATGAACTACACTGACGTGTGGAGAGTATTGAGGCCCAGGACACACGAGCTGGTCAGCCCAGATGATGAAATAATTCATTCGACTGGGAGGACACAGCACACTCATAGCGGTGCTTGGTCTCCTTTGAGAACAGGTTCTGTCCCAATCTACAACAACCATCACTGACAACCGAACCCGTGTTCTCCGTCATTGTCATTTTCCTCGTCTTCCTTGCCCTTGAATGAGGAAGAAAGGCAGATTCATCGCCCATGTGGAAAATGCGCAGATCCCGCTTCAATGTATTCGTCAGACTCTTCAGATTCGGGCACTGATGATACGTCTGACACCACTTTTGTGCGGTCACCAACTGCCATAAAGATACCAAAACGTGGTTCAAGCCGTTTAAGTAGGATTATGAGACAGATGGAAGATTCTGGTGTGTGATACTTGTATCTTTCTTCGGATCGATACTGATGATTCATTAGCTGCCAAATCTTAATTTTCTCGCTCCTAGTCTACAATTTCTGAACTCAATAATGTCTTCGTTACCGTTTTCTTGACTTCTATACTTGTTGCCCAACTCTGATAAACAGAAGGCGTGACATTTGATATCTTTGTGAATATTAGCCCGTAATCTCTCAGATCGATAATACATTTTGCACTTGCTATGTGAATAAAAGATTTTGTCTCTCCAAAATGCAGCAGTCTCATATGAATGCTGCATAGAGCATCGTGCCGCCAAAGTTGCATCCGATCTATCATGCCCCATTCATACTCGCTCTCACCATCCTCTACTGTATCCTGGAAGGCATCCGTAGTATCATTTGTTATTAGACGTGGTTTCTTTGATTTGTTTTTTTATGGCATTTTGAAGAGCCGACGCAGGAAGTCCCCATCTTGGAAATCAAGTGAATAAGGATGGACCGAACAAAGAACCCCTGTAATCCAAGGTATCGAACCCATTGGGAACTGAGGGTTAGGAGTAGGACTCAGTTGTAAAAGATGTCCCACTACTTTTTTTACGGAACCACACAATAAGTCTGGTGAATATATTAATAGATACACATAATTATTCTACTGTATTTTCCAGGAATTTACCATTCTCGAATCGTGATCTTGCTCAATTGGTCCTCCTGCTTCGCCAGGCCACCAAATGTCTCTATTCCGTTCTGGTAACGAACTTGTCCTGCTTCCCCTGCCCAGTCAAAATCAATCACCCTCAGGTCCACAGATATAGCGCTCATATCCTTTGAATGCTTGTACACAGCCTCTGACAGATTCTCGGAACCTAATAAAAGATGTATGAAGTCGGCATGGGGCCCCAGCTCCCAGCAGCTGTGGGATCCCAAACTTGTGTTGACTGCCTTGATGAATATAGAGAGTGATGATCAAGAGGTCATCCTGATAGACCTGGAGCCTCCTAGGCAGTTTAGGCCACCGCCATTATCCAACCGATTTGGAATTTATTGCACAAGAAATATCACGATGCGTCAGCAAAATGAGAGGGCAGGTCACTCAGATACAAAAAGATAGCTTGCACAGATTTTTCATTCTTGTAGCTTTCTACTCTCTTCACCAGTCTTGTTCTAATCACGATAGGATATCTGTCAATTTCTTGGCATGGAATTACCTGCTCCTCGCTCCCTGAAGATAATAAGCTTAAGTAGCAAGATAACCCAACATTGAATGATGGGACTGGAGCGGTCAATCATCTTTGTACGCGTATCTAGTGCAGGTACTTGCAGAGTTCTGACCTCGTTTCCAGATTCCAGAAGGTAGTCGAGATATTTTGTGGAAAGATATCATTCCTTTTCTACTAAGTGAAACGATTGGGAGAGTCTTTGCTTTTTCTGTAGGAATCAAGGGTGATGTAGTAGTAGAACATGCGATGGAAGATCCCAAAGCTTTATTGAACGATTAAACGAGCCCGAGGCGACCCAGCTCTGCTTGCGGCTAAGAGAAATAATACGGATGAGATTGGATACGTGGAGAAGAAGAAGAGCTTACCAATTGGACAAACATCACTGTGTGAACCAGCTTTCGAAGGTTTGGAATACCAACTTTCGCCGTCAGAGTGTGGATTCCAGGCTCTTGATTGTTCCATCTGATGGCGCATAAATTAGTGTCTGGTTGTAATTACACAATGCAATATCATTCACCAATCTAAGTGAGCTTCAGCACATTGTCGGAAATGGCTGCGCTACGAGAAGATGTTTTGAGCATAAGAAAACCTTGGATCCAGAAAAGACGTCCGAAACCCAATTCTGTTGCTATACTAACCATCTCCCACTGCTGTTCATATGGCATCTCTCCGGATCTAGGTCCGGACCAGTGTTTTCGTGGCCATTCAACGTCTCCAAGTATGTCAGCATCTCCACCTGTGATTAACCAAGAATCCTCGTTTTTGCACACATTCACACACCACACCGATTCCATTCGGTCCCTTTTCTCCACTCATCCTTCACTCGAAATTTTCTACTCTGGTGATCGTTCCAGCTTAGTATGCCAAGTTGGTGTAGAAGGGTATGTTGATGACGGTGACGGAAAGTGTATTGTTCTCTGTCAACATCAAAACCTGGATTTGTCTCACCGGCACCCGGAAACGCAAGTGCCAGTGGTGATAGTGGTAGTGGGTTGCGTGTATACCGAAGCCATCGTTATCAGGCTGGGAGAAAATCAGCTACTTCAGAAGGTGCGAATAAGATTGTTGTTATGGACGATCAGTTACTTTGGACTGCGAGCTGGGACATCAAGTGTCAGAAGGTGGAGAATTCCTCATAGACGCTCGACGAGGGTTGTGCCAAGAATTTTTTGCGACGGCGACGAGGAGAGGATTCCCTTTGATGGATTCTCCGACGACGCGGAGACCACTCAGGACGAGGTCACCTTCCCAGCCGTTCTCAAGCATCCTGAGGATAGGCAAGTCTGAAAAGGGCCAGGTGTCAAGAGAAAATTGTTGATGACCTTATGTGCAACGACAAACCGACAAACCTCAAATGTGTACACAAAGAACAATAAAAACAGAACAAATAGATTTCATTCCCACAACTATGAAGTTCAGGATTAGGTTCTTTTGCAATTTCTTGCAATCTTCTGATGTCATTTCCATCCGTTTGGACGATCAGGAGAACTTCCTGGTATCGGACCTCAGTGATGTGGTCTACAAGGATTATGAAATAGAGTTCAGAAGCACCAATGTTGGCAAGAGCCATCTTCACTTTTTTACGTTGGTTCGTCCCATCTGTATCGAAGCATCCTGTTGAAAGTGATTAATGGTTAGTCCACCCCAGTACCTGTGGAACCTTTCGAAACACTTACTGAGGTGCATTGGCGGAAGACAAAGATAATGGTAACCTCCTCCGTGGTTCTGAACTGTTGCATGAACATCCAGAATGGCAAACCTTGAATGAAGTTTCGCTCTTTCTCCGAGTCAAGAGTGGTAAGTGGTTGAATCTAGAATAGACACACTAGAAGAAGACGCAGCAGAAAGACAGGACCACCTCATACCATTAATAACCTCCACAAGGGCCCAGCAGACTGGTCCAAGAATAATTCTCCTCAAACACCCTCCTCAGCGGCTGATACAAGCCAGTTCAGGAAACGTCAGGAGCAACCTAACGAAATGATCTTCTGCGACCGCCCCTATTTTGCCTTTGAGGCAGTCCCTCCTACATTACTGTGCTCACAATTTTCCCAATTTGTGATTGATCTTGACTCTTGTACACCTTCGACTCTCGACATCGAACATTTTCACGAACTCTACACTCAAATGTCAGATATCTTTATTTGCGAACTCCCGAGGAATATCCGATTCATTGAGATCATGCGCAAGTTTGGTTTTCCGGGCCTCGAACGGAAAGTTATAGGGGAGTTCTACAGTGACGGGGGGCTGGGTGTCTATGTCACAGAGGTTGACCAGGTGGCCAGCTACTGTATCCTTGAAGTCAAAAACGAGATTGGGAAAGGGACCGGGGAACCCACGGTTCAAGCTGTACTCTTTTGGCTGGAAGCGATTCGCCTGTTTACTAAAGAAAGAGGCGATAAAATTTTCTCTCAGACCAATTTCCCTGCTGTATTGCTGCTTCATTACGGTGAGAGTCGTTGCTCTACACATCCTTTCGTCTACGCTATATTCTCAATAGGACCATATATTTCTGTTGCCCTCGCCGTTTACGCTGGTACGCCAAACGTCCAAATTATAACTCCTGTCGTTCCGTTGAACTTCCATCCGAGCGACACCAAGGCGCAAGAGAATGGGGAGCGCTTTATTTGTGCTCTGCGCCGGTGAGGACGCGCATAAGGTTGCGTATGCACATGGCTTTGCTCCAAAGCTCCGAGCTGTTGAGCGCTTCGCAGATGGTTGGATGATGGTAGTCATAAATGATGTCTCACACCAGTATTGTGGGATAAAGGGGAAACGACTGGAGAAGGACGTGTATAAAGCAGTTAAAGAGGCTCTTGCCTTATTCCATAAAGATGGGTTCGTCCATGGTGATCTGCAGGAAACGAACATAATGGTCAAAAGAGATTGGGTGGACAGCGAGTGTCTGGGCGATATTATTCTTGTCAATTTTGACTGGGCTGGGAAAGAGAACACTGTTCGATATTCATCCAACATCACGTTGAATCACCCTGACATTCCGCGTCCGATGGGTATCGAACGTGGAGGCTTGGTTTCTTCTGCTCATAATGACCAGATGTTGGAATTTCTATCCTAGTTTATATCCCCAGCATTGAATTGGAATACAAGTCGTTTTCCCGATTCTCATTTGTTAACTCCTATCTTGTCTGAAAAAAAGTTTGCACACCTTTTGCGGATGGTACATCAAGCTCTTCCTAACGTCTGACGACTCTTATTCCAATAAACCATGACATGTAAAATTTTTGTCGAGAATGTTCCCCCAACGTTTACGCCAACAGGTAACTTTGTCTCGATTTTCTGCAGAATAGATTCCAGCAGATGGACAGTCAGAGCAGGTGACTGGCACCGTGACATTGATTCTCGCTGTCTCTAGACTACATCCATCCTCACTGTCACCCTGGCTTTTTAAGAGGTGCGCAGAAGCGACCTAGCAAAAGCATCGAAGATAGTGCCTTCACTTGGATGAAAGAGATTGGACAGAGGGAGACGTACTTTTCAGGATTTCGAGTTGTTTAGTTACCATCGTAAAAAACCGTTATTGCGAACTCAAGAGATTTCATTGATTCACCGTAGGATGGTTGTATCTGCCACTTCTGTGTTGAAGGCTTGCAGATGGAGTCATTTTTTTTACAACAAGTCATGATGTGTTTATAATTTATCATTGTTCCAGAGGAGGCTTTGTATAACGATTTAATCATTGGTATAGTCCCAGTTGCTGAGCCAAAGGTTTCTCTTGGTAACGACAAATATACCAGTTGGAATTTGACCAAGCAAGCACATGCCAAAGAACTGAAGTCCAGAGACTCCAACATGTATCCTCTTCACATTTTACAACCGGCTCCCAGCCGATACAACTCCTCTTCTCTCAAATACATCCTGTTCACGTTCACGTCCACTCTCACTACTATTCCACTCATCATCACATCAACACCACCTCTTCCCCTCCTAGATGATCCTCGTTTTCCTCGACCTATCTCCTTCCATACCCTTCCCAAATGCTTGTCCTCACAAATCCAAGACTTCTAGAACGGCAGCGGAAAGATCTCAATAAAAATTACTTTGTCCAATTTTGTCAACTTTGTCGAGAAGAATGACATGAGGCTTTATGGAACGCTTGAATGACAAGTCCAGGACTAGACACAACTGACCACGTATTGCGGGTTTCATCACGGACACCACCAGAGGAGATACATTGTAATGGACGACCGAGAGCACGAGCTATACTTTGAATGAAAGAGATTTGACCTGAACCCGGTGGCCCAACGAATTGAAGTATTAGGCCCTTAGTCGATGATGAACGTGGTTTGGAAAGGGGAGCAAATAGCGAAGGATTTGTCAAAGGGATGGGTACATCACTGGAAGGCGAGGCCCGTGGAGATGGTTCACCTGCATTGATGGAAGTTCAGTTTGTTTAGTAGGTGCTTCGACAGTAATTATAGCCACCGCTTCCTGTGCTTCCTTGTCCGCATTGAATTCTTTCAGACAGACTACTGCGAGGTTGTCAATTAGTCATTGCTTGATTCTCCCGGGACGGAAGTAATCGCCATCAAGTTGATTGCGGGCTTTTGTGAGGAACATTTTGTCGCGAATAACAAAAGAGGGACAATTATAATGAGTTGGGCCAGGAAATTGAAGTTGGCCACTCGAGCTGCACAATGCAAATGAGTAAAGTTATCGATGAAAAGGGTGAGAGGGCATACATAGCTCCTGATAATGTCACTTCAACGCTCCCTTGGGCTTTCCATTCCCTAATGCCAATTCCCCTCTCCGTAGTGCCAGATTGCATAGCCTAGATTTTTTTACAGTTCAGATCAGCCAAATCATCCACGTCATGTTGGTCATCGTCGTCCAGTTCACTCTTGGTAATGTTATTGGTGGGGATTGATGCAATCGAATTACTCAAACCTCCTCGGAGGACCAACAGTCCGCGTTGAAAAGCTGCAGATTGTTGATACAAGAATTCTTTGTGTTGCTTGGACGGGACTCGTCTACGGCGGAAGCTATTTTCTCTGATACCTCATATATGGAGGAAGATGTCAGCGGTAAGGGACAAACGAGCTGGGGTGTTGAGCACGACTGAGGGATGGTATGAGAAAAAGGAAGAGGGCAACAAAGAACTTGTTGCTGTAGTCAGTATTGGTACTGCCAACAAGGGGGGTGCAAGCATCGACTATGTCTCTAAGCATGGTCGAGGTCTTGATGTAACCTCAACCCAGGTTACATGAAGTAATGAAAAATAATTGGGGAGAGTGGATATCTTTCGTAGGTGATTGCAGAGCATCTCGAGCAAGTCTGTCGAGAAGTAGTCTAGACGTGGCCTGTTTGAACCACGCAGTTGTTTCCCTATCTAGGACCTTGTTTTCGGGGAGATTTTGGATTCGGAAAGACCGTATATACACAGAGAGAGGAGGATTATGGGGGTGAGGTGGAGAGGTTTTATATTGATGAGGCCATGGAGAGAGACGAGACAGGCCTGGTTTGAGCTGCGTGTTGGAGGCTTTGCAATGCCAAGGACTCATGCGGCTGTGCCCCACCCATTTCGTAAAAATGTTACTCTGTTAAGTTCAGAGTCAGTACAGCGTGTTACTAGAACTTGAAAAATGTTAGAGATGGCTGTTACCCACCGACTAAGACCCTCCGAATTCAGCCTCTATCCTCCTGTGGTCATTGACCTTGTCATCTTGACTTGGCACCCTCACTGCACCCCTGTTCCTTGAGAGGTGCGCAGAAGCGACCTAGCAGGAGCATCGAAGATAGTGCAAGCAATTAAAGGGATTGTAATCGTCATAGCTATTTGCAATCTATAGGGTCATATCTGTCTGAAGAGTGTTTCCCGGCAGTTTTTGTGAGTCAACTTCGATAGAGACAATCAGACTCGCTGAAGCAAAAGCATGCTCGACTAGTGCAGCTCATGGGACCCGTCCTAGTTTACCATTCACCTATGAGTTTGACAACTCAAAGTATTTCAGCCGAGAACATGGGCCTACCATTCTTTGTCAATCTCAAGCTGGAAAGGGCATGTCATATCTGATCTCGAGGTCGTTACATATTTGGAAGGCCACATTCCCAATTTAGACATATCTTCCTTCTCACCATGTCTACTCTTTTTCTCTCTGACCAATTACGTCACTCTCAGGACCTCGCATCTCGGAGATTGATTCATAGTCACCATCTGTGTCTGGATTTTGACAAGTTACACGACCTCTGTATATTTCCACGCTCCTTTGGAGAACCTGACTACTCATTGTGAGTTTTTCTTATCAAAGACGTTCACTTGTACTCAAGTTACATAGTCATAGGCCTTCTGGGTTTTTGGGCTTACCCTAGAGAATCTAGGAAAGTCTAAAGCTCAAGCAATATAAATTGAATAAAGCATTACGTAGAGACAAAATGCTTCAACAATTTGGACATTCAGGATCACGTTAGAGGGGAGGTTAGTTCGATGCAAAACTCAACCCGAGGCAAACGGTATACGATGAGTTAGAACATCCAACAATGGATCGACAGCCGGATGACGCCTGCAGGCCAGAATAATCGAGATGCTCCCTATCAGTGTCGATGCGAACAATGCTCCTTTTCCTCCTTGGTAAACTCTTTTGGTCCCCGTCTCTCAGAATCTTGAGCATTGCCAGAAATGCAGTCCACCATACGGCCAAGCGGGGTATGCAAAAAAGATCAAGTTGCCGGCGTCTTCTCCTGACCACGAGTGTCCATGACTTTCAAGCGCTTGGGTACATTCCCAGGGACAGGGATAGATCGAGATGGGGAGGGGTCCCTATCCTTGATCGTTGAAATAGCTCACATCTCTCTAGACGTCGTACCAACTCGGAAACATTGGATCCTCGTCATCATGCACTAAGCATATAGTTATGGATTTGATATTGTGAGACCCTGCGCTGTCAGTGTTCGGAGGTGTGGCTAATGCCATAGGACTTCGGGATGTTGGCAATATTTGACTTCTGGGCATGACCAGTGAAAATAGTCTTTGAGGTTTTGAACGACGAAATCGCCAGAAATGTTGGACATTGAACATGACAAGAATACAGAACATCTTGAACGCCGAGCTCTTGTATCCAGTAGAGATGAACCTTTGGCCAGGAAGAAAACATGGATGATGAAAAAGAATTTTCTCGTCCCTCTGTCGGCTGCTGGACCTATGATTGAGAGAAGCTGGAATGCCAATTTATGGATGTGGGAAGTGGGAGAAAACGATTTCACTATGACCTCTGAAATGGATCTGTTCATGTTGAACGATGTACCATTGTGCAAATATTCACAATAATCCCAATCCTCACCGACAGTACCCTTCAAACACGTAGGGGCTTTACCATTGGCGAGATCCTCCAAGCCCTTAGTGATGGTTGTCTGCCACTGCCCGCCTTCAAGACTGCCGTTTCTCGAAGCCACTTCCTTCTGAATCCATGCCAATCATTCAACTGACCTTCATGACATCTCTAAGCACTTCTTAACCGTTTCTCGTTGCAAAGCTTCACTCTTGTGCGTATACTCCTCTGCTTGAGCATGGGATACCCCTTTGTACTTTAGAAAGCAGATTTGTGCGTATCTGTGCTGGGTCGATGTTCCCCGAAGCATGTTTAATTGATTCTGGAATATGACTTTGCACGGTTGAGACGACGTTAGGAGGAAGGGCGGATTGGAGTCTTTGAAGTCGTGAAAGGAGTACCTGTGTGTTCCAGACTGAGACGATGATGGGTCGGAGGATCCTGTGGAGGTGCTTGCAACCCTGTTAACGTCAGCGTCATCCAGAACAGCGATCGAGGGCGCCATTGGCATGGTAGAAGAAGGCCTTGTCTCTTCTGCTGTTGTAGATGTTTTCCTCTGGGCTTGAGGGACAGCGTCTCCAAAATCTCTTTGGGCAGCCTGAAATACTGTCCAACTCTTGTCCAACTCTTGTCCAAAAGTCAACCACTTGAGTTTAAGCCGAAGTAACGGGCGAAGCATGCCTGTTTTCTGAAATTCATAGGCGACTTATCTCTCCAATGCCTTGGTTGAGACTCTGCTGTGGCTATTTATGTGGAGGTGTGGAACTCCCAGAACTTGCAATGTCGTGGTTGTCAAGGAAATTCATTAAAGTGTAATAATCACAGCCAGACAAACGGATACAAAGGTAATTCCCATGTTGGGTAATCTATTCACATAAGACTTCATTTCACAAAATCCGTGGCAAATCAGCCATGCCGAGAAGGAGCCCGATCTAAGCAGAAAATCTAAGCAGAAACATTGATTGTGGGTACGAACTTGGATGGCGCATTCAGGCCACTGGTGCTCTTGTCACAAGTTCCTGTCTTCATTTCAAAGGCTGGAAATTGCATACGTTGATCTAAACAAGATTCTTGTAGTCATGGACCATCATCATCGTGGTTGTGCCGATCATTAACTTCGACAATAATGACTGAGATATTCAATTATATTCTAAAGTCTCATAGATAGTCATCCCTTAGACAGTCATCTCCTAATGCAACCGCTTGATATGATGAATCAAAGTAAATGTTCTCATCGAACAAGAATCAAGGGCACGTATCCCCAAATTCAGAGATCACCAATTTCCCAATCCTATAATCGATCTACCTCCCGAGCTAATCTTTGAAATAGGCAAAACAGTCACTGATAGCGACAATGAGCTTGATGTGAAAAATAAGAATATAATTGTCTTCTGCAGAGCGGCAACGTGTCAGGGTATAGGATGATTCTGATGAGACTTGTCTTTCATAAATGCTATTCGAAGTTCCCGATTTTCAATGGTCTCGTGGATCCTTACAGAGTCGAATATTGATTAACGACGCACGTCTGTGAGATAGGATTCCAGAGACAATGTCAACGGATTCGTTGAAGTACGGGAAAGGCGGACCTCCCTCCCGTTCTCACATTGTGAAGATGAGGCACGATTTTTGATATTGTTCCCTCGCGTTTCCGATTCTTCTCAATGTGTTCCAGAGTAAACTGATGGTGAGATTTTTTTGGAAGCTGTTGGGGTCACCCGTCTAGCAGAGACCTTTGATGGAATGCAAAAGCCATAGAGTGCTCCACCTTTTAATTCATCGTGGAACTAAAACTCTGGGAAGGGTGGAAGGCGCTAGACTCATCTTGAAGACTACCTTGTCATGTCTGTACAAGGCACCGGGCTGCTGCTGCACGTCATTATATCAAAAGTTACAATGTGAGAAGGGTTGCAAGCTCAGGGGTAATGTTTGTAGTTGAGCAACAATACTACTTCGATTGAGGAGAAAAAGTAAAAATCAACCTCTACTAAGAAATTTTGTCTGATTCTCTTATACTACTGCGCTAAAGGTCGAACCGATATATAAAAGAAGACTCAAGGCACAAGAGAAATGTATTCACCAGCCGCTACCTAAGCAGGCTGCCAGCTGCCTCCCACAATAATCCTACATTTAAATAGAGTCCACATTCGAGTCCAACATCCTACAACAAAGTCCGCAAGATATCCAAGATCGTTCAAGCAATGTTAATTCTCTTGGGGGCCTGCTCAGGCAATGACTGAGGGAACATAACACTCAACACTCCATCAGCCATCTCCACTTTGATTTTTTCATCCTAGGAGACCGTCAACAAAGGAAATCAGTTCGTTTCGGGGAATACTCACCTTCACCCCCTTGGGAAGTCGCAGAGAACGGGAGAACTTGCCAAACCGCCGTTCACGAACCGCATATCCACTTTCCGAGTGCTCTACCGATTCCTTGGTCTCAGCTGAGACCGTGAGCTGACCATTGCGCACTTCCAACTGTACATCCTCTTTCTTCACTCCTGGGAGCTCCACTGTGAGTAATACAACATTCTTGTCAGAATCCTCATGTAGGTCCATTCTGTCACAGATCGTAAGCACAACATCCAATTCAACATGGTAGATCGGCATACTTTGGACTGAAAACTCGTTCAGAGACAACGGGGCTGCGTTCTAGTTGAATGTCATTTTTTCTCAGGCCTCAAAGCACGTTCAAAGAGACAGTCAAAGTTGTAGAAGGGCTCATAGAAGAGTATGTTAGACATTGTGAGCAGATGGCAAAGGGTAGAATTGACGACGCTTGGAGAATTGGATTTTGATGCCCTGCTCGGGCTTAATACTCGCTTTTATACAAGACATACAGTTTCCAAAAGTTTCATGAACGAATGAGAACAGCGATATTGCTTATCCACAGAATGGACTGAATGCCCAAGTGACGACCAGATGATTCGAGAAGCCTATCAAATATTCCAGAATGATGCTCCGGTAATGACATACACTGGAAGAGTAAAAGTGCGATCAAGTGAACCAGCACATACAATAAACAACGTGGATGCAACGTACAGAAAAATTGCAGAGTAAAGAGTAAAGGAAAGTATCCGATGTCCATGGGCTCAATGAGGATGACGGTTCGTGTGTTTTTTTTGGCCAGCGATTGATTACACGGAGCTATGCTTTGTGATGTCAAGAACTCGTGCGGCTGTGCCGCAATATGCAAGGGCTGAGGCAGCATTGTTGAGTGATGGGAAAAAGGGGACGATGATGAAAACAGCAAAGGCGTCAGTGGGTCGACGAGGGTCAATGAGAGCGATGCCAGCATTGTTGTTACTGTAACATCGGGAGAAAGATGGCAGGTAGTCACACAGTGATTAGATGCAGCACAGACGAAGCCATAACCCAAGACGAGGTCTGATCTGCAAATAGTAAGACCGCAGAGACTGACTACTCAGATGTGAGTCGCTCATGGGCTGGCTCACTGGACGAGCAATAAAGGACCACTTACCTTGAGGGTAGTTCAAGTATACCGAGCACTTCACATAGAGCCATATCTAGTAAATTTGTGAGGAACAATATCATACACAAGTGGTGGAAGGGTGATGCCCATTTAAGGCAGGTCCATCAAATAAATATCTTATCAATGAAAAGACAGCAACTGTAAATGAGCAACAAATGATGATGATCATTATCATTACCACTGATGGCTGGGAGATTGGCAAAATACAACCAGTGATGGTATAAGCATTGGCAAACAGAGATTCTAGTTCTTCATAAATGAGTTGATTGTCGGGTGTATGAAAGGTATAATGGCGACAATCAGTGCAACCACAGATAACCTGACGGGGTAGAATATGACTGCATGACAAGTTTAGACGACTTGACATCCCAATTCAAGCGGCGATTTGACATCTAAAATATCCGCCACAGCCTTTGTGATAACCCTCCATTCTCATTCACTCTCTCTCTTCAATGGTTGAAGCTATGGCAAATCCACTCGAACTGTTTTCAGCCATCCAAGTTGCCAGTGAGTAGTGCCATGTACAACTACATGCCTGGACAGGACATATAAGGAGCCTAGAATACACTGTAATATTAGTACAAGTTATTCTAATTTATTTGTGAGCCCACCTTATAGGTAAGGCCTAGAGCACATCCATTGCGCTGCATGGATGCTGCTCTTCACTCTCCGGCCCAGATGTCGCATTTCTCATCGTGCTGAAGCTTGAATTTTTTTGCTTCAACATCGAAACCTCAATTGGCTCAAGGCCGTGAATAAGCTCAATCTCTTGGTTAAATATCTTCTTGTTAGGGTCGTAGCCACGGAAAGGTTGAGTTCTGCAAAAGATAGGGGATGGTCTTGTTGCTGCTCATTCTATGATCACTTGTGAGTATCATCTAAAGTCTTTTGGAAGGGATGTTTGGGTATAAACCAACAGTTTATCTACCCAGGTATGTTAGCTCTTATCGTTCCTGGGTTTTGGGCTGATCGCCATCTAGCCCATATCAAAGGGAATTTACAAGGTAAACGACCATTAATACATTCCCTGGCGTGATACCTCACAAATGTCTACAGTGACTCGCGACTCAGTGCCAAAATATGTCGATTCCAATCCTTACGCCCTCTCTGCCCACCGACGTCTCTCCCCTCAGGCAAGCCCTTTTGGAATCCAATGTGAGTTTTGGACGCTGTCTTCGGCTTCTCATTTCAATCTCCTGTCAGGGCGCCTTTCGTGCTTGCTCTCCTTACCCAATCGAGATTCCGACTGTTTCAGTGAACATTCCTAGTGGATAGGGAAAAAGGTGATGAACTTGGAACAGGTTTGCAACCCAATATACTTGTCAGTTTGACGGCGCCAAAGTTGGGTGCGAAGTCGTTCAAGGGGAGGCATTTTCATTCCGAAGTTTGTTGGTCGGTATTTCGTTGGCATACCACAATCGACTGTATCTTTCCGGACGATGGACGAAAAGTTTGGGTCGAATCTACCTAGATATCCTGACTTCACGCAGATTGTTGAGTTGCTGTCCAACGGGGATCAGAAGCTGTAGAATATGATAAAATTGTCTGGAGTACAGTCATGTGTCTGGGTACTTCTGCTCGGGTACGGCATCTGTAAATCACTATCCCTCGCAGAGCTGCGATCTTTGCATTTGGTGGAATCTAGGCACCATCCAAGAAGCACCGTTCATGAGTCCCCCCACATTTGTTGACCATCAAAGGCAACGGCAATTCTCAACAAGTGCCCTCATGCATTCGATACAATTGGTACTTCATATCATACTGCTAGCTCCACCTCCGAAGGGCCAAACCAACAGCCTTTCCAGGCATACACACCCACGATTCATCTTGATCGCAAAAACCAATCTCGCTGAGCATGCTCTAGATGATCGGTCATTATTGCAAAGCGCCATTAGCTACGATGTAAATGAGTTGCAATTCAGAAAATAGGGGATAGGGACATTACTCTTGCTGAAGACTTGTGCGTCGAAGAAGAGCTTTCCACCCTTTCTACAGACCTATCATGCAATATTCATGTATTTGTTGGGCCAAAATGTCTCTCAGTCAAAGCATAGTTCGTGCTCTCGGTCGTTTGTACCAACGTGTCTCTTCTGGTAGTGTCCCTGGTGAAGCCAAATTACGTGGTCACACAAGTACTTAGGTTGTATCCCGGACTTTCAGTTCGGCGCTTGCAAACTTCCCTCACGCGACCCATTCTTGACATGTGTGCCCCCATCAGGTGACTTGACATCCCATGCCCGCCACTGAAACTTCACTCTTGCCAACAGATTATCATCTCAAAAATGAAACGTGCTTGGAGCCACTCGTGCGTTGTCTTCTCTACTCCTGGCACCTGCCTCCTTTCTCATCCCTTCATAGATCTGAACATCGACCAAGCACTCCTCCGAGACGGTCAGGAGGAATCCAACAGATTTCTGTTAGTGTGCTCATCTAGCATTTGTCGCCGTTGATTGACTGTGCTATCATTGTACTCTGACACAGGAGACGCCCAGGAGTGTGAAAGGCGATGTCGGCAGTATTGGCCAGAATCACATCCGGTCCGATGTTATGCAGCAAATGATCGATGAAATGCTGTGTTGCGACATCGATGAATTCTTGTGTCACTATGCTCCGTTTTGTCCAACCGACAATGCAGTTGATAGTGCGCTCAAGAAATTGGAAGATAAGAAATATTTACAGGGCAATCAATGGCAGGTGTTCATCGGCGGAACGAAGCCTTCCGATAGTAAAGAAAATGAGGAGAAGGCCTTTAAATGGATTGAAAAAATTGTCGAAGCCTTAACGGAACATGACAGCATGGCCCCTCGTGCATGCAACTTCAAATACTCTACTTGTGGCTCTACGTATATGGCTGGGGAGATTGCAGGACCCACATTTCGAATAGATAGATACTTCTCACCTTTATCTTGTACCCCACTGGCTGGAAAGGTGGTGGTCTCGCAAATGGCGGTGGCAGCAGAGTTTAAGAAAAAGGACGATATCTACGATGTGCGCATTAAAATCCTGACTATCGATGTATTCTGATATGGGGATTCAGAATCGGCGAAAATTGGTGAGCGCGGCCAATCACATCATGAATGACGATCCACGTAGGATGTGGATGTATGGGGTACGGTGGTTTCTCTACGTATTGAAGGCTGGATGATCATTTCTACAGATAACTATCGAGGGTGAGAACGTCGCCATCTGGTATTTCTCTCGCTCTCACTCTGTCATGTCAAAGTCTTTTGACTTCACCGAAGTATTGATGCTCGGTCCAATATATGCACCACATGACTAAATGATTGGCAGGACCCAAGGAAATTTGTCACTGTACTCTTATCTCTCCTCTTTGCAACTGAATCGGAGATGGGATTTGATCCTACTATCCATCGCATCATGTTCAAAGGCAAGATCCGTTATGTCTATGAATTGACCCCGAAGGAATCCAACGAGATGGGTGAGCCGCTGTATTTTCGAACGACCGCAACGATCTTCAACCCTCGCATTGTGTGCATCAGCGGGAGGAAGACGCGTGTATGGAGGGCAATTCAAGTTACTGGCCCGGACGGCTTAAGAGGGACAGGCGACAAAGAAGTTGTATTAAAAGACGTTTGGCTTGACAAGGGTTCTCAGACAGAAAAACAAAATCAAGATTTAATCTACAAAAAACTGCAAGAAATTAAAAAAAGCGACTGCGAGTGGATTGAAGCCGACTACCGGACACGGGTCATTGATGCCCTCAACAACATACCTGACAGTTTGCCATTCATGAGGATTCTCTACGACTCCAAGGGGGTGAATTGCAAAGACTGCTCGCCGAGTGCTAAGCCAGATCGTAGTATTCTGTCCTCCCCGGAGCTTGAAGTATCACCTAACCAGAACGTTTTGCTATCGTCTACTCAGAACAAAACATCAAATATTGCGACAGGCACTTCTCGTGATGCACAGATGAACACGGAACAGAAAAATGACCTTGAGCGTCGATACATGGCAAAGATGCAATATCGGCTGGTCTACGCTCAGGTCGGCTATGCTCTCCATGATGTTCAGTCGATTGACAAGGCATTCAAAGCCATTAATGATGTGTTCATAGGTGACATGATATCTTTGTTTGATGAATACTGATTCCGCTGACCAGCATTTTCCCAGCCCTTGTTCTGTTGTTTCTGGCTGGATGTGTGCACAGGGATATCAGCACAGGTAACATCATCATTGTGGAGAACAATGGGTGCATTCGTGGACTTCTGAGTGACTTTGAATATGCCAAGGCGATGAACAATGAAAGTGCGAGTCCAGATCCCAAAACAGTACGTTTTGACATCAAAGATAGAATTTTTCTAACTTTTGATCAGGGCACGCCATACTTCATGCCTTTGGAAATCCATCGTGGCAGGAAATACACTACTGCAAACACTGGACTCTTGAGCGATGATGAATTTGCAAAATTTAGGAGTCGTTCATCACGACTTCCTGAAATGCCCAAAGCAATCCTCAGATACGCTTCCAATCACGATCAGGAATCCCTGATGTGGGTTGCATTATGGATTGTGTATGGACTGGTAGAATGGGAAGGAGCAAACTCAATTCGGCCGCAGATTTTCGCCAACACCCGTTTTCCTACCAGGGAACGCGAGTACTTCTTCACGGAAGCAGATCCTCGGAAAGGAAATCTTCGTGAAGCATTTCACCCCAAGCTTGGCGATATTTATCCTGAATGTTTTTATATGATGCTGTTGGAACTGTATGGCTTTTGCATGCTCCCCGATCCCAAGGAAGAAGACTATCACAATCTCCTCAACAACCTTGGTAGTGCATTTGATGAGCTTCTAGCCAAAGTTACTGGCAAGCCGGGAATAGTGTCTTTCGTGGTGCGATCTGGTTCGGAGAACCAAGCCGATGTTGAGGTGGAAAGACCAAGGGAGACTGGATATGCGATGACTTTGAGAAGCCATGTGGGTCACTCAAGATTACGGAGATGGTATTAAATACGGGAGAATGTGCGGATCACTCAATTGGACGTTGAATAGAGGGTCATATTTTTAGTTATCATGTCTAGTAATCTCTACGTTTTTATCCCTCCGAACCTGAACAACCAGATGATTGTGTTGCTGATATAGGTATATCTCCACAACACATATCCATTTTTCCAGATTCACAATAAACCTCTTATTCTGACTCTACTCCTTCAAATTCCGAGGCTACAGCCTGACAATTTGTGCCCAAATTTTACCCACAGGTCCTCTCAAAGCATGTTTTTTGCTTTAGCGAGTCTAACTATCCAATATAATCTGCTGAGGTGATCTATCTTTTTAGCACTGAAGAAATCACCTTTGATGAATTTACGGCCGGACTTCACAGTCAATTCACCCCAAGCCTCCAGCTCTTCACCGACGTTCTTCATTATCAAGTCGCCCTGCTCGATCTCATGAGAACAGCCTTTGTAGTAAGCTCACAACAGACTCTTGTTCTTGATAGACGACTCCTTTGATCTCGTTGGCCCCTCCTAATTTCTCCTCAATTCAGTCCTGACATTATCGTTCATCTGCTGAGAGCGCTTGTCCATATGCATCTTTCTTCCTTCCCAGTGGGGACACCTAATAATTCATCCTAATCACTTTAATGGAGGCTTTGGTATACGGAATAGTCAGACTCGCTAAAGCAAGGGCATGTTCGAGAGGACCTTGAATAGAGCAGCGAGCTCCACGGATTCGTCCTGTTTTCCAGTTCACCTATTCATTTGAACACTCCACCTGAGGACAAGACGCACTTTTTTCCCTACTCCAGCAGGTTTCCTATCACTCGAGTTCTCTCAACCATTCTTTGTCGATGCATTCCGTCCACTTTCTCCCAAGCCTTGAGTTGGAGGGGTCCACACTCATTTGGGGTATCCCACATACAGCTCTAGACAATGGCACCCACAGATTATGTCCGACTGCGACCCAACATTGTCCTGACCCATTATTACCCATCCATCTGTTGTGCCTTGCGGTAGAAGCTCATAGCCATGAGTGGAATGTTAGTGCTCATCCATGATATCTGCTATGTCCTACAATCTCAAGCCAAAGTCAGGTGAATAGTACGCCAACTCCTATGTGTGTTTCGTTGACACGAAAGTCAGTATGGATGTCAAAGGGATGCACTCTGTTGTCGTCTTTACACCAAAGAGGGATTGGAGCAGGTGAGAGGGCAAGTGGATCCACCTCGGACGTTTGAAACTTGCCGACGAGCTAGCCAGTTTGCGTGTCGGACGTGAGAGTCATTGCGAGACCGACATACGAAGAGTTTTCCGTCAAGTGGATACCTTGGCCGGTGAATATACACTTGATCGTTAAAGATGAAACTGGGCAGTGTCGTGATTTTATGAATAACGACATGAACACGACAGTCAAACCATTGGGTGCCAGGAGTGGGAATACTCTAAATTGGGACATTTTACTCATGTTTCTGTCTTTATTGATCAGGCAACTAGTAAGCACATAGTTATGCCATGTAGCACAACTTGGTAACCTCAGCTCAGCACTTACAGGAACTGAGAGTCTTTTCTGACAGCTTCTGTCGATCTCTGTCTGCTATAAAATGAAGAGCACCATCCTCCCAGCCTTGCAAGAGTCTTCAAAGAATATATCTCATGAGAGTCACTCAGCCGCTGCCACTTACTGCTCTGTATTTCTTGACAAGCTACTGTACACATGTGTCAATGAAAGAAGTTGTTATATCATACTTGATCTATTTTCCTAGGAATCTGATATCCAAAACACAGATAAGCCACCCGCTTTGTTTTGGGTTAACAGGAACCATCAAAAATATATTCTTGATCTTAATCAACAACATGGGTGGGCTGTTGTAAGCTGTACATCTCGATGCCATCAAGTCTGCAAAGTCTAACATATCTCACAGCACGTCTGGCACAACAGGTCAAACCCGTTTGAACCATGTACCTACATAGTCGACTTTGCTGATTCTTCTCAGATAGATGAGGAGTCGATGAATGCCGCGGCCGCATCCAGCATCGACCAAGTCTGTGATTTGTACAAATTAACAACCGTATCCTTCTCGCGAGCAGTTAATGGGGCTGGCGGGACTCGCTTGTACTCAAAGCCTCGCAACGGTCTATGACAGTGAGAAATATCTTCATGTCCTTGTCTGTTGGGGACCCAGGAACCAAACTAATGGTGCCATTGGCTGCTGGCGACCATTGGATTGGTGAGATACATAAAATATGTTTGATGGTTACAAGAGGTGAACTGACCGATTAGTCGCACACCAGTATGTGCAAGGATTTCCTTCTCCTTGACATCTTTATCATTAACAGGCTCCCCATTCTTGCTATCGACCCAGTGAGGACCAGACCATCAGAGTGCTTGATGTAACCCATCATCCATGCCATTTCGATACAACCTTCGATAGTGAATTCACCACGAGCCTCCATCTCCCAATGAGTACGCAAGCTACCCCAAGGACCGGCCTCGCCGTAACCAGTAACGACAATGGTATTCTCGTGATCAATTAAGCCACATAGCTCGACATGTCAGACAAGGACTCGAGAGATTCCAAAGGTGGAAACTCGAGGCGGAAGTTGACGCGAGGAAGAACGTCCACAGTCTGTAAAAGTCGCTCTGTCTCAACACCGTTGATGACCTTGAAATCGGCGGCACTATCTATGTTGATGGCACGGCAGAGACCAGCCTTCTTGCGAAGATTTGCTTGGATATGAGTGGTGATAACGGTGAGATCAGGAAGGCAATCCATGCCACCATTAAGATCAGCCCAGATGGGTTCTACTGTGATACTGAAGAGTAAAAGGTGCATCAGACCGAGGATGTTGAATGCCATCTCTTTCGCAGAGAATGTTCTGACTCCGTAACCTTTGAGTTTGTGAGCAATGATGTTTGTTAGCGCCATGAGACCGGTTCCACGAGTCCATCTGTGGAAATCATCAGTTGCATTTTTGCTTCAGTCAAGTACACCATACCCGATAACGGCACCAGCCAAGCACAAGTACTCACCCCAACTCTCTGAAGCCCACCTCTGGAAGAGTGTCTCGAGAGAAATCTTGGACTCCGAGTAGAGGTTCGTTGCCGAACAAATCATGGTTGGGTGAGAGAGGGTGACTTGAGTAAGGCGAGTGACGATGCATTTGCTAGCCTTCTTGTTTCTGACACAACCAAGGATGCGGAGGAGGTTGACAAGCATCATACAAAAAGCAAGTTCAGAACGGTCATCGAGACCATCGATCTTGCGACCGTTCTCAGGAATTCCAGCGAAAGGCATGATGTAGTCAAGATCCATGTTCAATTTACTATAGATGTAATCGATGAGAGCTTCAACATCCTGTCTAGAGGCTTGATTGAAGGGAACAACAGTCAAAGCAGATCCATGACTACCAAAAGATTGGAAGATAGCTTGATAGTATTCAACAGTCTTGCGGTTGTAACTGGAGGTAGTGATAACGATATGAGCACCACCAGAGAGAAATCCCTCGACGACCTCAGCTCCGATCGAGCCCCTACCGACATCGGTGCACAGAGCATTCTTACCTTCAAAAGTCATCCCAGATGTAGCAAATTCATGGAGAATGTCAAGGTAGACATCAGTGAGGTTGCTACTAAACTCCCACGTGGTTCCAACCTTACGCTTTAGGTGGAGGAGAGGAATTTGCCTGACTGAGACAAAAGTGGTGCCAGCATTCTGGGGACGAAGGAATTGAGAAGAAGAGCGGCGGTTGCGAGGTTGGCCACGAGCACGAGGATCAGAACCCTAATGGAGAGAGCGGACCACATCCTCATACAAGGCCTTAATACGATTCTTCTAGTCCTGGCTAATCTCAGGGAGAGACTCGACAACAGTCCAGAGTTTGAGAGCATCGTCTTGCACCTTCTGAGTATTGATACTGATTGGTCCTGCAGCGCCATCGCCACTTGCCATTTCTTCGACATATGCCTCAAGTAGGCGGACGTTCTCGCGGACGACTTCAGAATAAACGATTTCGCCCTTTTTGGTGACCTCTGTATGGGGAGCGGTGGGGAAAGTAACTGACAAGACATCAATGTTCAGACTAAAAGAATGAATATATGAAACTTACCATCTTTGTAAAGGGGGGTTTGCCTATGACTTCACGCGTGTTATCTACTAGTTGTTGGCCAAATTCTTTGGCTAGTTTGTACGTTTCACCTTCTGAAGGATCACGCTTGTAGATGTGGTACTCCATGTACTGGAGCATGTCAGGGTCGGTTTGATTGAGTAGGGAAATACAACGAGCGGTAATGTCGTAGTACATCAGAAGAGCGTCTTGGCGGACCCAGTTCTAGGACGAGCTTTCCATGTCCTATTGTTCCTAATCAGCGCGCAATGACCTTAATACTAAAATAATCTCGTACCAACTTGATTTTTGCCTAAGGGTAGAAAAATAGGTCCAGTGTTCGTGTCGCAAAAATCAAGCAAACTTCAGAGATGCTTTTAGAGATGCTTTCGAGATGACCTCTGGAGATAGAGAATTGAGACTGGATCAACGTGCGAGACCTACTCTTGCTCGTCCTACTCTTACTCGTCATCACCATCCTCCTCAGACTCATAGCCTCTATCTAGATTGTGAATTGTCTCGTCGTCCGACATAATGACAATAAGCGATACGCTGGATTTTTGCAACTCTGGAAATCGGCTGCCTTCTGAGGTAATTGAGCGGTTCCAGTCACGTGAATGGAATGTATTTTTGTGTGGGTCTAAGATTTGCAACGACGTCATCCACTGCGCCGCTATGCGTACAATACAGTATATTGACTGCTTAGTGGCAAAGGAATGATCTCGACTACCTCCTGGAATCTGGGAAAAGCGACAATGAGGTCAGAACTCTGCGAGTACCTGCACTAGATACAAAGATGATTGACCGCTCCAGTCCCATCATTCAATGTTGGGTTATCTTGCTACTTAAGCTTATTATCTTCAGGGAGCAAGGAGCAGGTAATTCCATGCCAATAAACTGACAGGTAATCTATCGTGATTAGAACAAGACTGGTGAACAGAGTAGAAAGCTACAAGAATGAAAAATCTGTGCAAGCTATCTTTTTGTATCTGAGTGACCTGCCCTCTCATTTTGCTGACGCATCGTGATATTTCTTGTGCAATAAATTCCAAATAGGTTGGATAATGGCGGTGGCCTAAACTGCCTAGGAGGCTCCAGGTCTATCAGGATGACCTCTTGATCATCACTCTCTATATTCATCAAGGCAGTCAACACAAGTTCAGGATCCCACAGCTGCTGGGAGCTGGGGCCCCACGCCGAATTCATATGTCTTTTATTAGGTTCCGAGAATTTGTCAGGGGCTGTGTACAAGCATTGAAAGGATATGAGCGCTATATTATTACGTTTCGAGACGAAACATCTGTGATTGCAACTTACGTGGCATGAGCAGCATATCACATTTGGATGTTGTTCTTGTTGAAAGCTGGGGTAGTAGGCATTTCAAAGGCCGCTGCATTGAGGCTGTGGCAAATCTTTTGTGTTGACCTTCCGGAATTGCCGCATTGGACCCCTCTGTGGTCAAATTACCTGATGTGCCCATGCCCTTTGCTTTTGGGTCAATGAAAGCAAGGGGTTGGAATAACCTCACCCAGCGGTCTGTAAAAGGCAATAAATCAGTCCCGTATTTGAGCTTGATCGGTGAGGGGGGTCTCAGAGGTGAGTAAATTACCTTGTAGTGCGGCATCAACGTGGTGTCGACGATCGTAGAGCATTTTCAAGAGATCCATGTAAGTTGATGATTTAATGGAGAAGCTGTGCGGAATGAAGAGTATGGAGGGATTCCAGCTATTGTCAATGTCTTACGAGCGATCTTCTAGGTATAGAAAGAAAGTAGTCAAAAAGATAGAGTCAGTCATCCTGGGAGGAGAAATAACTAGTTTACCTCGATAAGACAGACAATCTATTGATGACCACATATGCGTTAGTTCATTGTGGCAACACAACAACAGGACAAAAAAATTGACCGACCTTCCTTGAATACCGGCAGAATTCGTCTGGTGTTAAGGAGTAGCAAGTAAACAGCCTCTTTGCACCTTGGAGAAAATGAGAAATGCGGCCCAAACGTTTGGCTATATCTACAGCATCGTTGTCCAGATCTACCACATCTAGTGGAGAATGTAAAAATATTTGATTGCTTGCATGAGAATGATAGAAAGGGAACCGAATGGCGAAAGGTAGCGAAAGACACATAGTTAAGGGGAAGCAGCAGTGTACTTCAATCAGTGTTGAACGTTGTTTCGGGTCAAAATGGTTTCGGATAAACCGTTGACTCCAGGGAACTGTGTGGTAGATCACACCCTAGACCTGACCTCACGCGGTATATTCCGATTTCAATATTACACCTTGTTCTGTAAAACGTGTTATCCACACTGCTACATTTGCAAGTTCTAACACTTCTGGAGCTATAAATAAGGCATTCATATTTTTTGAACACTCAACAACACTGCTACAGGAAGAATGAATAAAGAGAATTTTCACCTGGCTTTGCTATTTATCTAATGTGGTAATTGCAGCTTGCATGTTTCTTGGACCATCCAGAAAGCGGGAACCCCGCAAGGACTCCATTGAGGCTCGCCTCCATCAAACCGAGGTGCTTGTTGGCATCATGCTGACGTTGCGTGACCCCTATGCTCAGTCACTGTTGCGAGACATAACACGTGATTCTGCTTTTTTTTAGATTCAGCATTCGGCAACAAGCAAGCTAAGAGACGCGGAGGGCTTAAGTAGGACCCAACGTTAGGTGGTATGTATACAGAAGGCATGTGGCCGTAGGTACGTGATTCTGCTGTGCATGAGATTATTGATGCCTTTTCATACGGCGTCAAAGGTCGCAGGCAGAAATTTGTGGCCCCCATCATCAAGAGTCACGAGTCTTCCACCCACCTCCCCTTCAATGAGTGGCAGGATGCCATTGTTAACGCGCTCAATGCAGGCAGGGCGGACCATCCCCTGTACTACTGTTTAAATAATTGGTTCGTCTCACCGTCTCTTTTTTTTTCTACTACTTCACATCCTTCTTATACTAACAGTTATCTCTTCCCTTTCGCTATCTGTTATGATGCTCCTACTCAAGACCTCAACTTTCATGAATTCCCCTCTCCCTCCGCCCCAGACTCCTCTCTCAACAGATGATCTCACCATGCGGGCTGCCAGTGAAATTTATATTGCGAGATCGGCATTGGTGCTATGACACTTGCATGGGCATTTATTGGCACAGCCGTCCGCATGGCTCAAGATCTTGGTATGCACCGGAATGCCGATGATCGGAGATGCCCTGCTCAAGATCGGGTCTTCCTTCTAGCCCTATCTTTAGCGCCTCGAAATTCAAAGAGTGACGTCAGATTTGGTTTGGCTATGTCGTCATGGAGTAGGTCAAGTCTGCGCATATGTACAACAACGCTGACCAAATTTGATAGCGACATCCTCTCACAATGTGTATCCACTCGATAGAGCTTTGGTGTTTCTGTGTTCCTATGTGTTTACAGCCAGTATCATGTATGTCATCAGCTGTTGTATTTGATTGGGTCCTAATCTTCCATAGATCTATAGATATGAAAATTCTGTTTGTCCTCGACTAGGCTGCTATTGTTCCTTTGGATCTGATAAAGAAGATGAAGATAACCCGCCCTGTGAGCGGCCCGGTTGTGGTCATTGCATGAAGCTCATCCGACATGTCTCCTTTGTCGATTACCCTGGACCCGATATTTTCAGGGTCACGATGTTTAACGGTGCTACTGTCATGGATGCAGCCCTTCTCCTTATCCCTGGTACCGAAACATGTCCTCTGTCTCAGACTTCAGAGCATCTAGCTGAGATCATGAAACTCGAGAACATCATTCTCCAGAATACAGTGGATTTAATCAAGGAAGCTTCCGAGCATATGTGTCTTTGTTAAAGGCAAGATATGAACTCGTGTCTGGATATTCTACTCATTGGGGACTAGGTACCGTCGCCAAGAACTCTCCATCTTCAGCCCAGCTTTAATACAACATTGACGCTGTCAACGAGTACCAATAATCTGTCAAGTTCATGGTCATAGCTGAATTTGTCGCACATAGGGTAGAGTGCGCGCATATGTTATGAGGTCTCTTGGATAGGTGCACAGCAACGCCAGGTATACATATCGCAGCACTCCTTTGAGCGATTCTCTACTCTGATGACCCTGGTTATCATCTTGACGCATATCACAAGCGTGATTCTATTACCAAGACGAATTACGTTTCTTACAGGCAGATGAAAACACAAGTGGCGTCTGTCATCTTGAACCATCTAACCGAGAGAATATTCAAATATTCTGAAGACAGTGGGAGGCACCAGCCTGCTGCTAATCTTTTCGAAAAGATTGCTGCTCGTGAGCCGGAAGTTGCATCGTTGCTAGCAAGAGCGTATATTGGCATGAGTGAGTCGAGTTCTCATCCTTCTGTAACAGCATTGAGTCTGTGAAAGTTGTGCAAATCATATCTAGTGCTATGAAAGAGACCCCTCAGTCTCACACCCTCCTCTATGCACAGTGTGATTTCCTGGGTTTCAAAAGAAAGTTGGCATGAGCTGTCGGGCTGGCTCGTCAAGCGGTCAATTGTGTGCCTAGTAAATTCCTCACTTGGGAAAAGTTGACGGATCTGTATATTAACCTTGGCCAATATGAGTCTGCTCTCCTTACTCTGAATACGTGTCTTATGTTCACATTCAATGGTCGAGACATGCATCGTTGCCTCCCCGCGTCCGAGATCTACTTACCATCGTACCGTGCAGTCGCAAAGATATTGCCAGAAAAAGTCAAAATGGAAGATGATCAAGTTCGTATCCTGAGTTGCAACCGCTGAATACCGGATGCAAAAAGCTCAGACTGACATACAAAAAACATCCACATTGGATGTGAATGGGAGTAGTGTCGCTGAAGGAGATAGTGAGAGATCCAATGTGCATGATGTCATTGATGGTGTGATTTACAAAGATGGGACTGTTTTCTGTTCCCAGCGAGTAGATGATAATGCATTGACAAATGAGTATGGTTTTGCTCCTTAGTCCAAAATAGACCTGGCACCAACACTATTGAGGATACAAATTTAGCTTGGTCCTTGTCAACACCTACTATTAGAGTATCACCAGAATCAAACTGAGTTGCCAGAGGAAAGGAGGAGGCGCAAGAGGTGGTACTTGTCAGGCACGTAGGCAATGTGAGAATGAAGGAGAATTGATGAAGTACCTTCTGGAAGGTTCCTTTTGCCTTTTGTCATTCCTCCTCATTTACTCACCATTTTATTCCAAAATGGCATGCTTTTGCTGTCACCTCCATTTCATTTTCATCTGTTGAATTTTCCTCCTAGCAACAAAGTCTGAGGCTTGTTCATTTCACTACAAACAGTTGTATATCTTGTCTTGTATATAAGGCATCTGTTTGTAAGCCCTAAGACCAGTTGTTTCTGTCTAGCCTTAGTCCAGCATTCCTTTAGCTCTTGAAGACACACCTGTGTATTTATCTTGTCAAGAATGAGCCTGCCAAAGAGAGTATGACTGAGAGGGAGGGCTCTTCAATGATTGCTGTGCTCAACTATTCATACTTTTCAAAATCAAAGATCAATCCATGAACTGTTACAAGTTCCTAAACCCAGCATTCAGATAAAGAATGTGATATTAACCAGACTGAGACTGGAGAACCCTACAACAGCATATCAACTTATATGACATGGGCATGAGACAACATAAGGTGAACATATGGTAGACACTATTATGACAAATCTGTAAGATAATGAAGAAGCATATAATCAGTGGGAAGAAGACCTGCCTCTGGGTGATCATTATGAAATTGATTATCTCAAAGATGAAAGGTATGATTGGATATTTAATTTATTAGATGAATGGGGAGGGACTCAGGAGAGTGGATGGGAAGATTGGACTGTTGCTCTCAACAATTATGATTGGCTAACATCAGTGGTGACAACTGATTCAGATCTCTAAAAGATCAGGATCAAAGGACAGATACCACTTAAATCTAAAAGGGGACTAACTTGAAAAGGAAGTATCAAAAGAGGATATTCAAATAGACTTATAGACAATTTATCTCTAAACAGACATTGGTAGTAACTAGATTACCAACAGTCACAAACAGTTACTACCTATCACTTAAGTATGATAGATAGTAGAACTATTCATAAATACACTTGGAAGGGGATAAAAAACTTTAAGTTCTTCCTTTCTTCCTTTTTTTTCCTAAATCTCTGGTTTGGAAGGACACTTCAAGAAAGTATTGTCATAACTGACAATCATTTCTGGAGTGAACATTGACTAGAAGACAACTGAATATACTCTTGTTGAAACACCCTAATAGAATATTACTTGGAAAGTGATAGCACAAGAACTATCAGTTATCCTTAGACAACAAATACACTTGGAGTCTAAGTCATAACAGGCACAAGATAAATTATAATATTACCTCTCTTCTAAAATCACATTCTCATAACTTTTTTAAGTAATCTTCTAGAAATTTGTATGGTAGGTATTTGTGGAGTATAAGGGGACACTTAGTAGTCATATTTAGGAGGGCTTAGTATACATCAGTATAAATGAGTATCATCTAGCTTGCCTTACAATCTGTACAGCCACCCTTTCTATATTCCTTTCTCTTGGTTCTCATCTTTTTATCAGTACTAGATTATCTTATAAGATAATTTAGTTATTAATGTATAGTATATGTGATCACCTGGCAATATGCATAGACCACCTAGTATAGCCTTATATATTAGTAGATATATAGTAGAATACCTTACTCCAATATTGATTGGAGTTTCTGGGCTATTTATTACTCCAACTTAAGTTCACTCTCATTAGAGTATCTAGAGTAGATTAGGAACTATACCATTCTCTTACATAGAGCATCTGGGTGTTTTTTGTGAAATTTGTTGCATAGTTGTCAAGCTTCCTCCAAAATATTATTTCAGTTCTCCTAAGTTCTCTCTTTCTAGGGTTGACCTCTCCATTTGATAAAATATTAGAGATGGTTGTTCCTTCATCAGGAATCCAATACTTCTCCAACTTTCAGTACTATTTTCTTTCTGGGTATGGATATAACAGTAAAATTGGATCTTTCTTGTTGCTGTTTGAATGTAGGTCAAGTATAGGGCTTGAGATATAATTTATTGATTACAGGATGTATATATTTCCAATCTGATAAAATTTTCAGTTCATATAATGTACTTCTAACTTTTTTCATAATTGGAAAGAGACCTACTCATTTGAATATCAGTTTTTGAGAGTGTCACAATTGTAACATCCAGGACAGCCACAGTAGTACTGATGTATATACTGATATAAGACTCAGGAATTAATTACATAATAGTAGATATATAATAGTGACTCAGTAGACAAAAATCTCTTAACTTGTTCTCTACCTAGTATAAGAATATAGCTAAAATATATTATGACTTGGCAAAACAGCTAAAGTTACTATTTACTTTTCTTTTCTTTTCTTTTCCTTTCTAGACTCACTATACAAGGATAAAGTATGAGAAAGTATTATATAACTAAGTATCATAGAGTCACAGGGTTATGAGTCACAGTCAGGTGACATCACATGACTAAGTCACATAGAACCTATGGGAAGATAGTACATAGACTATGTAGTAGTTGTATAAGTAATATAGGAAATTTAATGGAAACTCCATTGAGTTCTTCTTGTTAACTCGGACTTGAAGAGTAATCAAGTTGTCTAGGCTAAGTCACTACAAGATGACTTAGTTCCACTTCTAGTCCAAGTTAACAAGGAGAACTTAATAGAGTTTCTATTTGATTATTATTCATTACTTATATATATTTTGTATTTACTTCTATTTACAAAGTCCTATATATCTCTTTTAGGTCATTTTCTCTCACACATTCACCAATTATCTAATTAAAAGAAAAGAAAAGAAAAAGAAAAATAAATATTGACTTAGCTATTTTGACTATATTATAACACTACCTCCCTCTCAAGGCTTTTTGTCTCAAGGATTTCTTCATAATTCTTTATATGGGTCTTGTATATTGCCTATTTCATCTTTTTTTTCATTTCACTCTCTAAGTCCAGATTCTTCTTGGCCAATTACTTCTTCCTCCTTGATTGTCTTTATCATTCTTTGTTTTCTAATTAGTTCTCTCTTCCAGTATCTCTAATTCCTTTCTAACCTTGCCCAATACTCCTCATTATACCTCTTATCTGTCTATCCATATAACTTTTTTACCATAAATCTCCCTAGCAATTTTCCTCTTCTGAATATTCCTTCTTCTCTTTTTTGTCTCCTGAGATCTTCTATGTCTCTTCTATATTCCTTTTCAAACTTCTCTATTGCCTCCTTTGCATTACTCAGTTTTTTATTTTCTTCTCAAGTATCCAACTCTACTGTAAATCTCTTCCATTGTACCAAATATTTATCTTTCTTTTTAATCTGTTGCTTATTCAATATTCTTTCTACCTTCTATTCTTCTTCTTCTTTAATTATAACTAGGACAGGCTACTCCTTTCTCTGTTCCCCCACTTGCCCTATATATCTTTGTATTCTACTAACATTGACTACTGGATGTATCTTAATAATAGCTGGCAGTTCCAATTCTACTGCATTCATTAATACAATTTTCTTGATCTTGTAAGGTTCTACAAATCTCTCTATCAACTTCTCTGTTCTCCTTTTGATTATCTGATATTTCAGATCCTTAGTACTTAGCATTACTAGGTCTTCTACTTTATACTCATGAACTTTTATTCTCTTCCTATCTACATATTTCTTCATCTCCTCTTGTGCTTTTTCTAGTACTGCTTTTGCTTCTTCCTGAATTTTCTTTCTTTCCATTACAAATTTCTCTGCTCCTTCATACTTTCTCTTCTTTCTTACTTTAAATCCTATCCTAGGATCTTGTCTATAATTTGCTTTGAAGGACAATGTCTTTGTACTCAAGTGTACTTTATTGTTGTATATGAACTCTGCTGTTCCTAACTAGTCTGACCACTGCTCTTGCCTATGGTTGGTAAACATCCTTAAGTACTATTCCAACTCCTGATTAACTTTCTTTATTTGTTTATCTGTTTAAGGGTAGAATACCATTGACATCTTGCTTTCAATTCCCAATATTCTATTCAACTCTCTCATTAATTCTGCTACAAACTGGAGTCCTCTATCTGAGATGATACTTTTAGGTAACTCATGCAACTTTCATACATTATCTCTAAACAATCTAGCTAGCCCTTCTACTGATGTTCTCTCTATAGTAGAAATAAAATAGACTATTTTTGTTAATTTATCTACTACCACTAAGATCAAGTTATATCCCTGTGCTAATAGCAGTTTAGTGATGAAATCTGCTGATATATATATTCAAGGTTTCTCAGGTATTGAGTTAGACATTAGCTGGTTGTTCTGTATAGTTTTTGTTTCTCTAGAAAAAATTACATCCTTCTATATATTATTTTATCTTCTTAGTTACTTCTGGCCACCAGAAGTTTTGAGTAACCAATTCTACTATCTTTTACTGTCCTTTATGTCCTCCCATTAGTATATCATAATGCAGTCTAATTATCTCTGCTCTCAATATATTATCTTTAGATACATACACTTTTTCTTCCTTATATATTATGCCATCTACTTCTCCCTACTTTTCATCTTTTAGTATCTTTACTTCTGCTTGTTTTATTTCTTCCACTGCTTTAACTACCTTGTTATCCTTTACTTTTAACTTTCTTACTTTCTCCAATAGATCTACTCTTTCCATGATTACTTTTATCCTTTCTGTTTTCCTAACTTCTAGCTACTCAGACTTTACCAATATCTCATCCTCATTGTCCCTTTCTACTCCTACTTCCTAGTCTGGCCTTCTACTCAAGCTATCTGTCTTTTCCATTTTACTCCCTAGAACATACTTTAGCATAAAATCAAATCTCAATAGGTACAATGCTTATCTTGCTTGTCTCCTATTCAATTTTTGTGCCTTCATGAAGTATTCAAGATTTTTATAATCTGTCCAAATCTCAAACTTAGTTGTCATTTCTTCCAGAAAGTGCCTTTATATCTCCAAGCATTTAACTATCACTGATATTTCTTTGTTATGTATTTTATAATTTCTTTCTATATCACTTAGAGATTTTGAGATGAAAGTAATTAGTCTCTACAATCCATCTGAGCACTTCATTAATAGTACTCTTTCAGTAGCATAATTCAGTGCATCTGCTTCTACCCTGAATTTTTTATCAAGATCAGGGGCCACTAATACTGATCTAGTCATAAAGATTTTCTTAAGCTCATCAAATGCTTGTTGTTGTTCCTCTTCCCACTGCTATTTCATATCCTTTTTCATTAACATATTCATTGGCCTAGCTACTTGAGCAAAACCCTTAATAAACCTTCTATAATAGTTTGTAAGGCCTAGGAATTTCCTAACATCTTTAATATTCTTTGGCTCTGGCCAACTTAATACTCCATTTACCTTTTCTTTCTCTATCTCTATGCTGTTGTGCTCTATTACCACTCTTAAAAACCCTATCTTTCTTACTTTCTATATATATTTTTCTAGCTTTACATATAAGTTATTCTCCTCCAGTCTCCTCAGTACTTTTTCTATGATCTTGTCATGTTCTTCTTTTATTTCTGTCCCAACCGATATATTGTCCACAAATGCAACTACTTTTTCTTTGTTGATCATATCTCTTAGGATTTTATTCATCATTGTCTAAAATATAGCTGACAAGTTTGTCATCCCAAAGAACATAAACACTGGTTCAAAGGATCCCATATATATTGTGAATACTTCTTTTCATTTATCTCTCTCTTTAATTCTCATATTATTAAACCCCTACCATAAGTCCATATTAGTAAATATCTTCTTACTCCCTATTGTGTCTATTAAATTTATAATCAATGGTAGTAGATAGTTATTCTTTACTATCTGGTTGTTTAGACTATGGTAGTCTATTACTATCCTCTTACTTCCATCTTTCTTTGCCATAAAGAACACTAGTGATATTTAAAGAGATTTTAACAGTTTAATATACTCTTTCCTAAGTTAATCATTTATAAATTTTTGGACCTCTTCTCTTTCATCTTTTGATAATAGATAGATCCTTTCTTTCTTAGGTTTGAACATCTCCTTGAGATCTATAGCATAATCCTAGACTTTTTTCATAAATATCCTTTCTGACTCTACTTTCCCAAATATCTTCTTCTATTTCAGGTATTTTCTTGGAACTATTTTCTCAATTTTTCTATAATCCACCTTAATCTCTTCTTCTTTTCTCCAATTTTCTTTATTGTCCACAGCCCATCTTACAATTTTTTCTTCCTCTAGGATAACTACTTGTCTTCTTTTCTTTACCTTCTTGTCTTCTTTTAACTTTGTGTTTTTTTCACACAGTAGTAGATATCTTGTCATTTTAATCTCTTTTATTTTCCAGTTGATTTCTGGATTATGGGCTTGTAGCCATGGTATGCCCAATATCACATCTGTTCTTCCTAAGTCACATGTATTTATTCTTATTCTTTCAATATAGTTTTTATAGTACACATTGACTTCCACCTGATATATAATTGCTTCTCTATTGTTGTTTATACTATCTATATTTCTTACTATCACTGGTCTTTCTAGTTTTTGTAGTCTAAATCCATGCCTAGCTGCTATCTTTCTATCCATAAACATTTCTATCATACTACTATTCAAGAGTGCTTTTACTATTATACCTTTATGCATATCTACTTTCTCTACTCCTATATTCAACCATACTTCTCTCAACATTTTAAACATCCTCCTCACATCTCTCTCTGTACTTCTCTTTTTTGCTGTATCTTTTGGAACTCCTGTCTGTATACTACTTTACTATACTTTTCCCTGTACAGAGCATACCACTACTCTCTAATCCCACTATGGCTACTTCTTTCTAGTTCTACATTCTAGACACAAAATTCTCTTTCTATCCTCCTTTGATATTTCTTCAACTATATCTTTCTTTTTATACTGACTATACTTTACATTGACTACTCCTCTTTCTTTTGCTGTATTCTCTCTCTATCTCCATGCTTCAAGGCAACTACTACACTACACATTTCTTAAATGCTTACCAGAGACAAATCCTTGCTCCTAGTTCTTATGTGTTTTAGTACCTTTGTAATTACACCTTCCACCCTCCACAAATGTCACAATCTCCCACTTGGTTGTCCACCCTCTTTGCTCTAATACTGCACTTCTTGGGAGCATACCCTATACACTACTATATTCCTGTATTTTTCTCTATAAGGAGTGTACCAGTCTCCTCTTTTACTGCACCTTTTATAGACTAGTCACATGTGCCACTTCCTCCTACCTGTCAGAATAGACTCCAAAAGGAGATTCACAAAAGAGCTTGGTCTCAACTGTTAGTTGTACTAATTCCTGCACCAGCCCCAATGAATGGATGTGAATAAGTTTTTTATTTGAGAAGTTCAATAGAGGTTAGACAAGAGGGAAGTCTATCTAAGGGAAAATAAAACTAGGGTCCTTTAGCTAGTGAGGTTATTTAAATATTACAGAAATTCTTAGAGACTGATTAGGTTGGGCTAATAGTATAAGCAAAAGTGGCTGGACAAGAATGGATAGTCACACATGTAACTGGTAACCTGTCACAATGTCATAGTGCATAACAGTAACCCTTTCTTATAGTTATACCTTTGTAGCCATAACTCAATCAAAGGGCCTAGTTTAAATCTCCCTCCCATAACTTTCTATACTGGCCTAGTAATCAATTATCTCAGCTCAGATAGAGAAGAGATCCTGGATTAGACTATTGGACTGGGTTTTTCTGGATAAAGAAAGTGGAGCTCAGCCACTAGCTTAGAAACATTCTTGAGATCAGCAGCTAGATTCCATAAGTATTTATCTGGAGTACCCTCATAATTTGTCCACTGAACATAATATAAAAGTGGATTCTTTCTATAACAATTCAATTTTGAGTCTAATATTTGAGCCACTTCAAATTCCAGGTTGCCATTGATTTCTAGAGAAGATAAGGGAGGATTGGTCCAATTAGAGATACTACTACAAGGAACCAGTTTGATCTGTGATGCATAGAAGACTGAGTGAATAAAACAAAGGTGATTTGGGAGTTTGATTAGATATGTGTGAGTACCTGGTTTCTCTACTACTTTAAAGAGGTCTAAGTACTTTTCTGATAGCTTTTTGAAGGGTTAGGTAGATTGGATAAACTTTGTAAGTATAAAGATATAGTTACCAATCTTAATATTGAATACTAGTATATATCGTTGGTCCACTGGCTTCTAGTAATAATATTAGGTCTCTTCAATTGATCTTCTCAACTCCAAATGTACTTTCTCTGAATTTACCACAAATATATTTATTTCTTTAACTACTGGGCTGTAATCCACTTGTAACTGCAATCTTGGGTAATATCTTTTATTTGTATAAAATAGAGAGACATCAGTTGTCAATAATAGAGAGTTATTGTAAGCTAATTCTACTAGTAGGAGTAGCTGTATCCAGTCCAATTGCTGATAATTACAATAGATTCTCAAAAACTGTTCTAATGTCTGATTTATGCATTTTGTCTGGTTGTTTGCCTCTAGATAATAATCTGAGATAAAGTATAGTTTTATATTCAGTGCCTCTGCCAAGGATCTAAAGAATTTCAATATAAACTCTATTCTTCAGTCAGAAATAACATAAGTAGAGACTCCATACTTTGAGAAGATATGTTTGATAAACAGTTCTATTAGTATAGTAGCATTAATAGTCCTCACAGTTAGAATAAATATTGTCTGCTTGGTAAGTCAATCCACTATGACCAAGATATTTATATAACCTTCTGATAGTAGCAGTTGTTCAATAAGATCTATAGAAATAGATTTCCAAGGCTGTAGTAGGATTGGAAGTTATTTAAGCAGCCTATATGGTTTATGATGCTATGACTTGTTCCTACCATAGATATTGCAGGACTTTATATAGTCAACTACAAACCTTTGGAGATTTGGCCAATTATACTCCTAACAGATTAACTGGTAAGTTTTTGCCTGTCCTAGGTGCTCTGCTAATACATAATCATACCTAGATTTAAGTATCTGTAAGTAAAGGTTATTTGCATCTGGGATGTAAACTTGTCTATTGTAATATAGGACATTATCATTGCTCCACAACTATTAAGGGTTCTTCTTAGCATTTCCATTAGCTTAGAAAGTTGAATATAGTAGGTCCAACTTCTAGACTTCTCTAATACTCAAACAGAGTTCTTGAGAGTTCAATATAGTTACTGCTTGTATAATTGGAGATAGTTGTTCAGATGTGAAGATTGGTCTCCAAGTTAAGGAACTTACTAACTGATCTTCCTTGTATATATTCTACCATCTGGTCAATATATCTGGTTTCTTGTCTAGTCTCCTAGATTAGAATTTAATTGTCAAGTTAAACTGCAAAAGAAATTCCAACCACCTAGCTTGGTATTATAATAAGAACTTGGTCTCACTAAAATAAGTGAGATTCTTATAGTTAATATATACTTCTACTGGGGCTACTATTTCTTCTAGATAATAACATCACTTCTTGAATGCTTCAACAATAGCTAATAGTCCTTTGTTATGCACATCATAATTTGATTTAGCTGGACTAAAGATTCTTGAGTAGAAGATGAGTAAGTGGACCTCTTTTCTAAAATAAGTAGAAAGAATAGCTGCTAGAACATAGTCTGAGACGTTTGTTTCTAGTAATACTGATAGTTTAGAGTTCCAGTGTTCTAAAATAAGTGCCAAGATAAATATCTCTTTAAGAGTGTTAAAGGCTGCTTGATACTCCATTGTTTATAGCCAGAGCTTGTTCTTCTGGATCAAGCAGATGAGTAGTGATGTTATCTTAGAGTAATTACTAATAAATCTTCTATAGAAATTTACAAATCCTAGAAAGAATTATATATCCTTTACCTGATAAGGTATTGGCTATTCTTAAATAGTTTATACCTTTTCCCTGTCTATTCTCAACCTATTTGACCCCAGAACAAATCCAAGAAACTTAATCTTGTCTTGGTAAAAGATACACTTAGTAGATGATACATACAATCCATTTTTCCAAAGTCTACTTAGTACTTTTTTTATATACTTCTGATGATCTTCTAGATTGTTGGAATAGATTAATATATTATCTAAGTACATAATTATATAGACATCTAGAAGATTTTTACAAATCTCATTCATGAAGCATTGGAAGGCTGCTGGGATATTTGATAGTCCAAATAGTATCACCAGTCACTCAAAGGACTTATAACAAGTGCAAAATGCTATTTTCTACTTATCTTCCTTGGCAATATACACTAAATGATAGGTACTCTTCAAGTCTATCTTTAAGTATATTTGTACCTTTTTGGGGACATCTAGGAGGTCATTTAGAAGAGGAATAGAATACCTATTCTTATGGGTCAGTCAGTTCAGATCTCAATAATCCATACATAGGTACAATAATCTATCTTTTTTTGACAAATAGTATAGAAGTACCACAAGACAACTTGGATAGGTGGATAATGCCAGTTTCCATGTTCTTCTCTATGAATTCTTGTAGTGTTTGTAATTCTAAGACAAATAGAAAGTATATAGAACCCAGAAAAAATGTCTTGCCATTCTTTAACTATATTAATAGGTTATATGGTCTATGCTCAGAAAGTAGCTTGGTCTTCTGTTTACTAAAAATATCTGTAAACTATTGATAGTCTTTAGAGAGTTTAGATAGCCTTGAAACTTTTTTTCAGTCTAGGTAGCATATCCAGTAACTATAGTAGTATAGGATATAAGTTGGAATATGGTTGCTTTTTTAGATTTGCAGGTACACTAATATACTACTATATTTATCAGAGCTATATTGGGTCTAGGGATAGCAACTTAGAAAATGTTCATAGGTTTGGATTTTAGATAGAGAGATAGATTCTTGGGTTTGAACAGTGTAGCTATTAGATATGTCTGGGGTTCCAGATTGGCTAGGCAGATGCTAGGGTTGTTTATTGGGAGAATATTAAGGAATTTTACAGTACCCTTTCTCTAGTCAATTGCAGGATTATGCTGGGTTAACCAGTTGTAACCTAGCACCAGAGGGTAGATATCTTCTAACTTTGTTACAAAAAACTTAGACTAACATAAATAGGAGCAAAAAACATTGATTGGCAATTATACAATGTAATTCATAATATGATTAATAGTACCATCTATCAATATAAGTGAAAGGGAGTTAATCTCAAGAAAAGGCAAGCAATATTTAGATACAAAAGCAGAGTCCACAAAACAGTCAGATAATCCAGAGTCTACCAATATATCAAAGGTCCCTGAAATAGCAGGGGATATAAGCACCAGCTATAATACACAGTCAACTCCCTAGGAAACAAAATAATCTTAAGGTTGTTTTTTGGTAGTTCTGAAGATTCTATAGTCTGGTTAATATAGAATACATATGCTTTGACTGCCCCCAGGTTTCTATAGATTTGCTTAGGACATACCCTTGCAAGATATCCCATCTAGTCATAGCATATACAAAGATCTAGATTCATCCAGCACCAGTATTTGGCTGGGGTTAGGTGATTATCTAGGCCCAAGATATTACTAATAAATGATAACAAAGGTTCTACATAGAAAGTAAGAGGAACCTGTAACAATAGTGCTCTGTTTTGATTTCAGAACAATCTATCTCCTAGAGCATTAACTTCTAGTACAAAGGGTCTTTCTAGGTTGGATCTTAACAATTTTGGTATATAACTCTGCAAAGTTCTTGTTGCTTGGAACTTATGCTTCTCTTTCTGATGTTACTTCCAGAAATCATTATCTATCCTTAACACAGCTCTCTTCAATCTCTCAAATGTAGAGATATTCTCATGACTAAACTATAACTTGTTGCAGATTTTAGCTGGAATAGTATCTTTAACTACCTTCCAAAGAGATCTATCATCCCAATGGATATAGTTTTGAAATTTAGCAAACTAAATATAGTTAATAGCTTTGCTATCATTCAGAAAGAAAATTACAATAATCATGTCATAAACTTCATTCAGACCATAACTCTAGGAATACTTGACTAATTCTGATGATCTCAATGACCACCAAAAGCCCTAAAAAAGACCTTTCAAACAATACCAAAAATGTCTCAAAGCAATTAGTATTTACTAAGTTATCAGCAGATTAGTCAGCAATTACCAAGTCACCAAACACTAAATTACCAATATTTCAAGAACTACTTAACATAATCATTGGCTTCAACAACCATTGTAATGTCATGACTTGGCAAAACAGCTAAGTTATTATTTATATTTCTTTTCTTTTCTTTTTATATTTGGACTTACTACATAAGAAAGAAGTACAGAAAAGTATTATATGATATATTACAAGTTACAAGTCAGTGTGATATCACATGATGAGTGTGGGAAAGTAGTGCACAGACTATGTAGTAGATGTATAAGTAGTGTATAGAAATTCACTATATGTGAAGCTCTCTTCAATGTACTTCTTTTGGTTATAAATAGACCCCAAGACAATAAGATCCCATAGAGATAGAAGGTTCTTAATGTTTGTATATGATATTGATTTATTACCCATAGATTATCATCTATTCTTGAATAGAACAAAGAACTATTCTAAGACAGTTATGTTATCTCTATTTCAAGAACAATAGCACTCCTATATGTAGAACAATAGGTAGTGATCATGTGGTAGTCTGTTCTAGTACATAGACTACTACAATCATGTATTTAAGGACTTTATATTAGAGGATAAATCTTAGACTTAACAACATCTTTTGTCACTTGTCTAACTTTGCTTATTTGAGTCTTTTGATTACCAAATCAGCAAATTACAAATCAGTAAGTGGCCATTTATGATAGATTGTATCCTTATTGTTATTTTCTGGTGAATATAATCTAAAAAGATTAGAGAGTTTTTGAACAAATATTAACTACTCCTCCAAGAAATTATAGTTTTGGTAGGGGTTCTCCTCATTGATAAAGGGTTTGAAGTGGTCAAGTGCAACACTATAAAGGTAAGAAATAGCAAAAAAATTTCTCAGTACCCTTCACAAATTCTCTCTCATAGACTTGGAAGTATATTTGGCATTGGAAAATAAATGCCCAAAGTTCATCAGGACTTCCACCACTAAAGGGGTCAAGTTCCTTGACACCCTTGCTTCTTCTTTTAGGTAGTGAGTTTGACTATCTGGCCAGTGCCATTAGTATTGCTTATAGATCTAGTCTATTGGTGTTAGGATATAGGTTTTAAGAGATATTGGATTGGAACAAGAATGGCTGTTCCTCTAGATGCTCTCTTATATGCTCTATACTCTCTTTGGCTAACTCTTTGACAGTCTCTTCAATTGGTTCCTACAGTAACAATTACTGGTTTTGGGCCTGGATGGCTATAAAAGACCACTCTATAGAAGTTATTGTTGTTTGTCTAGGAATTGTGGATTAAATACCATTACAATGCATATAATATTCCAAATGAGAATCTAGGATGGAAGTTTGGGACATTGCTATATATAGAAAGAGAAGCCTTGGTTACAATAGTATAAAGTTTAGTTAGTTTTCTTCTACTATCAGAATAAACTCCAAAAGGAGATTCACAAGGGAGCTTGGTCTCAATTGTTAGTTGTACCAATTCCTACACCAGTTCTAATGAATGGATATAAATAAGTTTTTTATTTGAGAAGTTCAATAGAGGTTGGACAAGAGAGAAGTTTATCTAAGAGAAAACAAAACTAAAGATCCTTTAGCTAGTGAAGTTATTTAAATATTACAGAAATTTTCAGAGACTGATTAGATCAGGCTGATAGTATAAGCAAAAGTAGCTGGACAAGAATAGATAGTCACATATACAACTGGTAATCTATCATAGTATTATGGTATGTGACACTCTCTTTTCTCCTTCTTCTCAACTTCAATATTTAAGCACTCCTATTTGAAATACCTAATATCCTAATATTTCAAGTATTTAACTTTTTCTACTATCTTATTTCTCCTTATTCTTACTTTCTCTTTTACTCCATATCTCATTACTCTGCTTAATAGCACTTTAAACTTATTTTTGGAGATCAGTTTCCCCTTTTTCTCTTTATTCTTGTTTGTGTAATTATAGACCAAGTACCCAAACCTTTTATAGCTCCAACACTTCCTTCTAATTCTGCCCTTGGTTTGGTGAGGGCATACTGTTAATTGAATATGCTGCTCATAAGAGAGTTATATTGATTTAGAAATATGGTACTATGTCTTCAGAGAAGTTGAAATAGGAAATGATCTCACTAATAACAATAACTTGAATCCTGTAGTAATAAACAATCTTCAGGTAATGCTCCTAGATAGTTATTTATATATTAGTTGATACCATTATATATATGAGCTTATCAGAGACAAACCAGTAGATGAACAGCAAGAGAACAGAATTAGATTATATATAGATTTACAGTATAATCAACAAACTCACAATCTACCTACTGCTAAAGAGATTATAGTTATTATTTCTAAAGAAAGAGTTCATCATATAATAGATAATAGAGATATGGTATTATAGAAAAGAGAAGAACAACTTGAGCAAATAAACCAGAACAGTCCTTTATATGCTGCTCTCCATTATGTTCTGTTATTTCCAAAGGAGAAGAATGGATGCATCTAAGAATTTCAATCTGTGGTGCTCAACTAAGAGAACAAGAAAAGAATAGAAGACAGAGAGATGAAGAGAAACAGGCTCACTTACAGGTAATTTCTGACATATACTACTATGCATATTGTTTTTACATCAAAGATAGTTCTCAGCCATCTCTTTTTTATAGTGGAAAGCTATTTTAGCAGTTTGTTGTTGATATATAAACAAACTGTAAACAGAGAAAACTCAACTGGGCTAGAACATATTAATATACCCTCAGATCAGAACTTTACTAGAGACTACAGGATACTACTATACATAATAGGTATGATAGAGAAGATGCTAGGCCTTTGGAATGCAAACTCATTCTTCTTTTTTCTCATGTAGAAAGTCCTAGGTTTATAACTCAGTTGTTCCAGAATGCTATGGCCATTTGCAGACATTTTCACAAACTAGATCTCTTTCTTACTATAACTACTTATCCCAAGTGGCCAGAAATTGTTCAGAGTCTTTTCCCTGAACAGACAACCACTGATTGTTCTGATGTTGTATCATAGGCCTTTGAGCAGAAGAAAAAAGCACTTCTCAAGCTGATTGATAATGGCTTCTTTGGTACTACAGTAGCTATTGAGTTCCAGAAGAAAGGTCTTCTCTATATTCATCTGCTCATCTTTCTATACCCTCAAGATTATATTTGAGACCTTTATCACATAAACTCTATAATTTCAGCACAGCTACCTAATTCTCAACTACAGCCACTTTTCTATACAAAAGTTACCAAATATATATTGCATGGTCTATATGGTGCTAACAATCCCCAAGCCAAGTGTATGGTCAATGATCAATATAGTAAACATTTTTCCAAAGACTATAAAAAGATAGAGAAATAATAAACTGGACTGAGAACAGTTAAGAAGATCTTTGAGTTCAACATGTATGAAGAATCACTAGCTGTCCAATGTCTTTTTGTTTATCTTCCCAATGAGTACTATGTTAACTTTCATATATACCAGACTGTTAATGAAGTATTGGTCAGGCAAAATGTAGAGAAGACTCAGCTTACTGCTTAGGTTGATTATAACTTTGCACATAACAATAGTTTGGGCCTTATCTACTGGTAGTTTTTTCAACACTATACCTGAAATCCCAAAGTCAAGTTATGGCATCCAAGATGACATACTAAGATAATTGGAAGAATATACTTTATATCACTATCAAAGAGAAAACAGTTCTTTTTATGACTTCTCTTGACTATATTTGAAGATAGAAAAAGCTAAAAGTATCTAAGGACCTAAAATAGTCAAGTATTTGTTACATTCAAAGAAGCATATATAGCAAGAGAATTACTAGAGGATGATCATGAGTAGAGGATTTACTTGGAGAAAGCAACTGCAATGTAGCCTAGAGTAGTATATCACTAGCTGTTAGCAATAGTCTTGCTAACTGATGAAGTAACTGAGCCTCATATTCTCTAGGACCAATTTAAGACTAGACTGTATAATGATATCAAGTACAAACTTTGTCATATAAGCCACTACCAAGCTAACTAGGAAATACCAGAGGATGATATTTATGATTATAGCCTTTGGGATCTAAACAGAATGTTGGTAGGAATGGGAAGAAGTCTTGCTAAGTTTTCATTTATGTTTCTTCCACAACAAGAGTAGAGTCATAGAATACCCAATGCTCTCTTACAGGCTGAGCAGTATGATGTAGATAAAATGGTAACTTTGGTAAATGAGTAGAGGGCAATGTTTAACCCTAAACAAGCTGTTGCTTTTGATGCTGTCCTTGAGTCTGTTATTAACAACCAAGGTCACTTTTTCTTTATTCATACTACTGGTAGTTGTGGGAAGACTTTTTTTTGTAACACTATTGCTGCTGAGGTTAGAAGGAAAGAACAGGTAGTACTGTGTATAACATCATCTAGAATTGCTACTCTTTTGTTAAATGGAGGAAAGATATCTTATTTATGCTTTAAGATTTCTCTTTCCATTAATGAGGACTCTGTGGCTGGACTAAAATAGAATAGTTATATATTTCCAATTATTTAACAGACCAAGGTTATCATTTGGGATAAAGTTTCTATACAGTACAAGTATGATATTGATACTGTTAATCAATATCTGAGAGACTTGCTTGAAGTAAATAATCACTTGCACTTGATAGCTATTAAATTGATATATTATCCAGAATGATCATCTATTTGGTAGAATTACAGTGGTATTTGGAAGGGATTTTTATCAAACTTTGCCTGTGGTACCTAAAGAAATATGTTAACAAGTGGTAGTAATATTCCTTTGCAGAGGAAATCTATAGAGACATATTAAGTTCTTACATTTCAGACACAATATATACTTGGGCTACTCTAAAGCTAATAATTAACATGCTCAGTGGTTGTTGAAAATTGGTGTTAGATCAACTATAGATAATAATAAGATAATACAAGTTCCTTAGTCTATGGTTTGCACTAATCTCAACACTCTCATTAATAGGATCTATCTAGAAACTGGTAATCTAAGAGTTCAAGATGACCAATACTTCTTGGAGCGCATTATTCTCTGTTCTAGAAATGATGAGATGCATAATATTAATAAAGCTATTTTCTAACAGTTCAACCCAGTACCAAATACAGAGGTCTATATACTGAGAAGTGTAGACTCTGTGTCTGAGAAAGATAAAATGTACCATGCTTATTCTGTAGAGTTTCTTTAACAGTTCAATAGTAGTAGATTACCTTCTACTTTACTTTGTCTCAAAGTTAGCTGTCCAGTTATCTTACTGAGGAACTTAGATCTAGAAGGACTTGGCAATAGAACAAGAATAGTGGTGTTAAATATGAGAAAAAAGGTACTCCAGTATAGGATTATCAGCAAGTACAAGAGGTTTAGAGAAAAGATTGTGTTGATTCTAGGGATCAGGTTATTATCTAATACAGACACATTGTCTGTGCCACTTAAGAGACTTCAATTTCCAGTCAGGCTAGTCTTTGCTATGACTATCAACAAGTTTCAAGGACAATTAGTAGAGTATATGGGAATTAATTTGCAGATATTAGTATTCTCCCATGAACAACTTTATATAATGTTTTCAAGATACACTTTACCATTTAACATTTCTGTTAAGATACAGACTTAGGACTGAAGCTCTAACCTCAACCAGTAATAATTAAAAGAGAAGAACTTGATAGAGTTTTCTATTGGATTTCTACTACTACTTATACAAATTCCTCATGGTCTGTGCACCTACTTTCTGTGATCACAGAATCTTTACTTAATAATTATATAGTTGTACATAATATCATCCCATGCTATTTATAGCTTTCCTTTGTTGTATTTCTAGAGGTTTTTTATCAAGTTGACAAATACATATGAGATATTTTCCTTCTTTAAAAACAACTCATAACAATTTCAGTACTTCTTCCAGAGTAAAGCCAAGAGAGCAGAAGGACACTTAATATAGTATATAAAGAGATATTCAATAGTATTAGATTATAGATTATATATGTATAGACAATAGACTTGAGATTGATTTTTAATATAATATCAGAAGTAAGTGAGTAAAGTTAGTCAGAATAGTTAAGTTAGTAAGTAATTGAAAAAATATTACAGAGTGTACAAAAAGTTAAACAAGGAAGTATAGCAAACTAACTTCAATATATACTCAACTATTCAGAATTAGTAGAGAATTCAAGTTAGGCTATAGGCCCAGATGAAAGCCTTATTACTTAGTAGACAGAAACCTCTTAACTTGTTCTCTACCTAGCTCCTGGAGTTCATCTTGTCCTCTAGTTTTCTATTCACTCTTTTCTTTACTTGGTTAATCCCTTCAGAATTAGATTGACTTAGCTAGCTATTTCCCATCCATAACTTAGGGCTTGACAGAGGAGGTTGATCTATGTTATAGTGAATTTTGTCTATTCATACTAAATCTCTAGTATTGAATTGTTGTTTAGGTCTCTTATTACTGTCAAATTTCTGTTTCATGACTTCATTGGTTTTCTTCAAGGCCACTTCAATCTCTTTTCTTATATAACTCATTTTTTCTAGGAATTCATCTACTAAAGAATTTTTTTCTCCTAACTCTTTAATTCTCTTGCCAGTATTAGAGTGTCTTTCTAGATTAATGAAGAATGATGACTTGCCTATGCTTGAATGTATTTAATTATTATGTGCAAATTCTACTATTAGTAACCACTTGGTCCAATTATCTTGGTGGTAACTAATGTATAATATAAGGGTTGCAGCTGGGCTATCTGTATAGTGTTGAAAAAAGAAAAAAAGTTGACAGAAAGGGTATGTTCTTAATTATTTCTCTCTTAATTTCTCAATTATCAATTATATTTTAAATAATATTTTGCATGTCATTACTTTATTATTTTAGTGCCTTAGACCTTTTCTTGTCTTTCTTAGTGTTATAATGCTAAGAGAAAAATTATATAAACTAGAGTACCATAGAAATAAAACAATAATTAATTTTTCTGGTTTTTTTCTCTCATATACTCAAGCTAAATTGGACCTTAGGAGATACTTTTTCTACTGAACTTGCAAACCTTTCCACAAATTAAAGCCTACTGCAAGAGGATAGTTGTCTATCCTCTCATCCTTTTACTATAATATCTAATAATAATCAGTTAGAAGACAGCCTTAGTACAAGCCTATTAAGAACAAGAAGACATACTTACCTAAAGAAAAAACCTCAAATACTAGCAGAAATTATAAGGTCCAAGAAAGTAGCTAAAGACAGCAATAAGCCTAAAGAACCCTAGATTAAAGAAGAAAGTTCAAGGGGACATACATAAAGAGAGTTACTAAATTATACAAAAAGCATAACCAATACAAAAAATTTACCTATGTTAATATCAACAACAACTGAAGTCTTGGAAATACTAGTCCCAGGATCTAGATGAGCTCTAGACTTTAATTCACATAACCCTAAAGATTTAAAAAGAGTTTTTGGAAGAGTTTGAGAAATTAACAAAAAGGTATAGGTTGATAGAAAGAGAAAAGGCAAAGATAGTGGTAAAGTATGTAAATAAGAAGACAAAAAAGTTCTGGAAAAGGTTAAAAAAATATAGAGAAGACTATGCAATATTGAAGAGAAAAATCATAGGAGCTTACTCAAAAACCCTCCTGGAAGATAAGCTAACAGTGGCTTGGCTAGTCAAGTTAATTAAAAGATCAGCTAAAAAAGTCATAGAAGACAAAGAGAATCTGGACATCTACTATCAAAAATTTTGGATCATAGCTACTGATCTAGTAAAAGTGAAAATTATCAATAAAAAATAGCATAATGAATATTTCTGGAAGAGACTTTTCCAAGAGCTTTTTTATGTAATTAGTGACTATCTAGAGGCTCAAGATACCAATTTTGAGAGTGATCAGATACCAGAGATAGAAATAGCAATAGGAGTAGGATACTTTGTTTTGAGAAAGATAGCTACAAAGGAAGGATAGGATAGGTTATCAAAGAAAGAGAAGAAAAAGAAAAGAGAAGAGTCAAGTGAAGATGAGTTGGAGAAAAAGGTGATTAGAGTAGAAACAGAATCAGACTTGAGTAGTAAGAAGGATGGAAGAAAAAAGAAAAAAGCTACAAAAAAAAATGAGAACAAAAAAAGTTTAGTTTAAGAATAAAGGAAACAGAGAAAAAAAAGAACAGGAAAAGATAGACAAACTTACCAGGAAGCTTCTGTAGCTGAATGTAAAAAATGACACATATATAGCTACTTATACACAACTGTTTGTCCTAGCCCCAAATATGATAGACAATCTACTATCATCTACTTATTTTGGAGCCTCTACTATGGCAGCAATAAGTACTACTGGAATGCTCTCATACTCTAGATATCCTTAGTCCAGTACCCCTATATCTTGTGATTTTTTCTATTATTTCTGTAAGAGAGCAGACTATTGGTTGAGAACATATCCAACAGCTGAAGAATATATTTAGTTATAATAAGTTTTAAAACAGCCAAATGGATACTACTCATATATGGATAGATCACAAATAAATATTTATCACCCAAAAGGGCTCAAGAGAGTGATTAATGCTAAGCTGAATCTCTGGGACCTACCACTATACCTATCTGGAACAACTCCAATACCTACAAGATTTAGTTTATTTGTAAAAACAGTACAGGAAGAAGAGAAGAAGTTTGTATAAGAAGCAATGGCAGAGTTGAAGGTGATGGTAAAGAATATTAAAAGACTAGTAATGACACAAGTACAAAAAAGAATAGAAGCAGTAAAAGAGATAGAGAAAAATAAAGAATCCCAAAATAAAGTAGTTAGTAAACAAGAGAAGAAAACAACAGAGATACACTAGCTAGTATATTGTTGAAAGCCATGAATTACAAACTCTGAAGCACTATAGCAATTATTACAATGTATTCTGGATATAGAGGTTCTAAATATTATGGTTTGTGATCTGTTGGCAATTAGTGGAGACCTACAAAAAAAGGTGATAGACTAGACATACATGTAAAATAAATCTTCTATAGTTGAAGTAGTATTAATTATTACACTAGAAAGGCCAATAGAGTTTGCAACACCTTTTTGAGAGATAGAAGTAATAGTTATAAAGTAATGTTGTAAGTTAGGATTACTGGATAAAAGTTTGGAGATTGTAATTGTATGGAAGAATCTATGTAATGAGCTATGGTTAGAGGTAAACAAAAAGTAAAAGTTGACAATATAAACAGCAAATAGGGAGAAAAAGAAGATACAGAGGTATATAGAATACTTGAAGCTGAAGGTAGGAAGAGTAAAGACATGTACATGCATTTATAGTATAGTCAGCACCATATTAGTTGTTGTTGGGAAGACTATAGCAAAAAGAAGTAAAACTAAGGAAGATTGAATGGAAGAACAGCAGTGTAGAGGTAGAAATCTCAGACCTAGGGAAAGGTGGAAAGCAAGTAGTAGTGCCAATGAGAAAAAGAATAAGAAAAAGCTTGTAAAGTGAAATATTAGTGTTGAAAAGTGAGGAAAGAAAAAAATAAATAATACAAAGGAGAAATGACTCTCTTACAGAGGTAATTCTTTTATCATCATTTACTCATAATAGTAGTGCTTAGTATCTGGCCTATAAAAAGGTTACTATTAAGGTTTGCCCAGTTCCTGGTACCATACCTAAAGATATTAGAATTATTCAACAATTCCCAGAAAATCCATTGAGAATATTGCTATATATCTCTCCTCATCTACTAGTATTTTTATTAAGGGTTCACTTGACAAAGGAAAGAATAGAAGAATTGGGATTGTTGAAAAATGATTTTTTGTGGCTAGAGGAAAGGAGACTGGTGGCATAAATACTATTGGTGAATAAAAAAGGGTTAACATAGGAGGAGGTAGAAAAAGAAAAATTTTGAGACAAATATTTCTCACCAGTGAAGATTCCAGTACAGAAGTATATTCTATGGGCTCAAAAAATACTACCTATTCCACCAGAAATTTGTAAAAAGGTCATTAACCTCATCCATAAAAAGATTGAGTCTGGGATGTATGAGCTATTCTATAGCTTGTATAGATATCAGTAGTTTATAGTAGCAAAGAAAGATAAAAATGTGCATATAGTACACAACCTCACCTTACTTAATACAGTCACTATTTGGGACTCCCAGAAATCTCTACTGGTCTACTTGTATGCAGAACAATACTCTGCATACTCTATTTATTTAGAACTAGACCTGTTTGTTAGATATAATCATTAAATATTAGCAGAAGAGTTAAGAGATTATACTATCTTTGATACCTCTCTTGGTACTATATGACTTATAGTGTTTTCCCAAGGTTAGACAAAATCAGTTGGTATCTTCTACAATAACATAGCCTATAGCTTTTATTCTCTAGCACAAGATGGACAGAGTACCAAACTTCCTAGATAATATTACACTATTGGAACCAAAAACACAATATGAAAGAAAAGATAGCACTTACAAAGTACTTTCAGAGAATTCTAGAATCTGCTAATTTGTTTGGGAACATATAGCAGACTTGAATCAAGTTTTTCATTAACTAGTATATGTAGAAGCAATGGTTTTGGCTAAGAAATTACAATTATATCAGCCAGAAATTATTGTAGTGGGGAGGAAATGTATGTATGAGGGACAAGAGCCAAATGTAACAACAGTGGAGAAAGTAATAAAGTGGCCAAAGTGTAAAGATATGTCAGAAATGAAGAGATTCTTAGAAATGGTAGATACAGTGAGAAATTGGATTAAGGGTTTTGTAGAGGTGATAGATCCATTAACAAAGTTAATAAGAATAACAAAAAGTAAGTTTAGTTAGGGAAAAGAACAGAGGTTAGCAATGGAGGAAATAAAAACAAAAGTATTTATCTATGAAGTAATCTAATCCACTGATCACACTCTGCTGTTTGATGTAATTTTATTTATAGACACATTAGTTATTGTAGTAGGGTTTATTTTAGTACAACTAGATGCAAAGGGACAATCATAGCTAGCAAGATTCAGGTCAATCACATGAAATAAATATATTTCAAGGTACTCACAATCAAAGCTGGAATTGTATAGACTATTTCAAGCTCTAAACATAACAAAGCTTTGGTTAATTGGAGTAAAAAAGCTAGTAGTAGAGGTAGATACACAGTATATAAAGAGAATGTTGAACAAACCTGATCTATACCCTAATACTGCCATGAATTAGTAGATTATAGCAATCTTGATATTTGACTTTGAGTTGATATATGTGCTAGAAGTAAAGTATAAAGAACCAGATAGACTGTTAAGGAGGAGAGTGATAGAGAATAAAAAAGAGGGAAAGAGAGTCAAAGAGACAAAAGAATAGATAAACAAAGTCATAGGATATAGAATATAAATAGCAAGTTGGTTACATGAAGAGAATGAGAAAGTAGCTTTGAATAAAGAAAAGGGTATACAATATGATATCTTAGAAAGAGAGAGGAAGAAGAATAGGTTAAAAGAGACAAAGGAGTTCAGATAGCAAGGAGTCAAGGATAAAAGGACCAAAAAGAGAGAAAAAAAATCAATAGAGATTAGAAATTTTCTGGAGACACTAAAAATACCAGAAAGACTTACTGGAAAAGACAAATAATGCTTTTTTCAATATATAGACAAGTTTTTCATCCAAGGAGACAAAATATGGTAGTAAGAGCATCATGAATGGTATTAGCAGATAGTAAAAGAAAAAGAGAAATATTATTAGCTATTAAAGGAAGCACATGATCAATTAGATTACTAGGGGTTTTATGTTATACAATGTACCTTATACAACTACTTCTGGTGGCTGGCTATCAATAACAATGTACAAGAGTTTATTACTATCTGCCACCAATGCTAGATTTAGTCCACTAAATATATTATACTCTCTTTAACAGTTCAAATTCCAGCTTTACTTTTTCAAAAGGCATATATCAACACAATATACATATCACCTTCCCAGAGACATGAATATATTGTACAAGCAAGGAATTTGCTAACTGGATAGCCAGAATAGAGGGCTTTAACTTGCAAGACTAGTAGAACAATAGGGCAATTTATATTTAATAAAATTTTGTGTTGTAATTGGATTGTGGAATGCTACTATATATATTACATTAGGATCTTGGTATACAATTTCCAGTCAAATAGAGTGGTGAAGACTACATATCAAACAATTAAAGATGGCCTAGTCAAAATGTATATAAGAGATATCAAGAAATAGTATGAGTATACATTATATATATTCTAGATAGATTGTATGACTACTTAGAAATCTACAGAAATAACACTATACTATACTATCTATAAAGTTGAGCCATTACATCCCATTGATATTATAGAAGTAACTTTCCTTGTAGCAGAGATAAATTCCTATTTATTAATAGCCAGCTTACTTTTATTCATATACACATGCTCCAGGAACATGATAAGGACTTGGCAACTATTCATGACTATGTACTTACTGCTAGATATGTCTTAACTCAAGACTTTGAAAAAAAGAATACCAATTGTATCTATAACTTCAATTTCAAGACAGAAAAACTTGTATTAGTCTTAAATAAGCAGATAGAACCTAAGGTTAGATAGAAATACAGGTCTTACTACTTTGGGCCCATGGTAGTTATAAAGTAGTTGAAAAATGAAATATACATCTTGATAGAAGTTGATGGTGCTATATCACTTCTCAAATTCATAGCTTTTTGGCTCATTCCTTACTACTCTTGCTCTCAAAAATGTCTTGAAATCACAGAGTTTATGGACTTGAAGGCATTAGAAAGTATAGAAAAGAATAAAATAGAAGTTTCAGAAACAGTAAAGGAACAATAGTGACAACTGAGGACAGTTGTCCTTAAAAAGAAAGAGGAAGATATAGGGGTAGTAGCTGGGCTATCTATATAGTGTTGAGGAAAGGAGAAAAGTCAGCAGAGAAGATATATTCTTAATTATTTCTCTCTTGATTTCTTAATTATCAATTATATTTTAAATAATGTTTTGTACATTGTCATTCCATTATTTTAGTATCTTAGGCCTTTTCTTTTCTTTCTTAGTATTATAATGCTAAGAGAAAAATTATATAAACTAGAGTACTATAGAAATAGAACAATAATTAATTTTTCTGGTTTTTCTCTCTTATATACTCAAGCTGAACTAAACCTCAGGAGATACTTCCTCTACTAAACTTGCAAACCTTTCCACAATAATCTAAGATATTGTTCTATTTCTTGATTTGTCTATTTGGTTTGACCATTAGTTTGGGAATGATTGTAAAAGGAACACTCAAAGGCAGTTACTCAATAAACTAAGTAAAGGTCCTAGAAGCTAGTATAATATTCAAGTAAAGATAGATCTATCTATACAGGCTGTTATATATACTACAACAGGTGGTCTGTGTACAGTCATATGAACACTAACCAATAATACTACATATCCTTATATAGTTAAACAGGTATTACCATAACAATACAAAATAGGAGAAATACAGGAGAAAATAGAAATATAATATAGAAGATATACTTAGTCCATAGATACTGAGCTTATCTAATAACTAAGTACCTCTCTAGGATATCCTCTTACAATAATAGGCAATAAAAAAATTCTGTTTAATTCCTAATTAAAGATATAGCTTCTTTATAAAATTCAAGACAAATTGTGGTCCTCTGTTGCTTAGTACCTTCTTTGGAAGTCCAACATCTTTGAACACTCTGTCCCAAAGAATCTAGGCAACTTCTTATGAAGAAATCTCCATGTTAATTGGTAAATATTGGGCTATTTTGGAAAATCTGTTGACAATAACAAAAATACTATTATATCCCTTGGATGTAGGTAGTAGTTCTACAATATCTATGCTTATGGTGTTCCAGGGAATATTTGGTACTTTATTTGGGTATAATTGGTTTGCCTTTTTCTGTCTGTTTGGTTTATTAGCCTAGCAATGTTTATAACCTTTTATATATTGTTTAATATCATTCATCATCCTCAGCCACTAGTAGTTTTAGGTAACTAACTTATGGGTTTTAGTATATTTTGGATGCTCCACAAGTTCTTGGTCATGGTAAGCTTGTAAAATTTCTTCACAAAATATGACCAAGTTAGAAATGTATACTTTTTCTTTTCATGTAATAGCTTTTCCTTTTCTTTTTTACCTTTTTCTTTCTTTATCTACAGCTATTTTTACTTTCTTCTCTATGAACTCTTCTATGTCTTCTAACTCTTTCTAGAATTTATCTCTTTTAACTATCAATATTCTAAACCTTTTCTCCTTGAGCAATATTTCATTTTTATTATTACTTTTTTCTATATCATAGTCCAGTCTATATAAAAGGGAGTCTTTCTTCCTTACTATACTTCCTGGTTTGTAAAGAAGTCAAAAATCTTATTCTTGGAGTTCTAACAACCAGCAAGCTTAATGATAATTCAATTTCTGAGATTTTCTAAAGAATTTAAGGTTTTTATAGTCAGTCCAAATTTCAAATTGACTACTTCCCATGAAGTATTGCTACCATTGTTTGAGTCCTATCATTATTGCTAATAGTTCTGAATCATAGATTTCATAATTCCTTTTGGTTTTGTTTATTGATCTTGATAGATAGACAATAGGTTTTTAAGACTTGTTCTCCTGTTATTGAGACAATACTCCTCCCACTGTATATCCAAACATATCTACCTCTATTTTGAGCTTTTTATTGGGTTTGGGTATAGCCAGTGTTAGTATACTTGTCATTCTCTTTTTCAATTTCTCAAATGCTCTTCTTTTCTCTTCTAACCATTTCTACTTCTTTTTCCTGTTAGCTCTATCAATGGTCTTGTAATTTGGGCAAATTCTTTGATAAATCTCTGATAGAAATTACAGAAGCTTAAGAACTGTCATACTTCTCTTTAGTTCTATGGTTCTGGTCAATTAGCAACTTCCTTTACTTTTGTTGGATTGGTTTCTACACTATTCTAGAAGATAATAATTCCAAGATAGTCAATCTTAGTTTAGTAGAACCAATATTTCTTTGAGTGTAGTAATAGTTTGTTATTGGCCAATATTTGTAGTATCTCTTTTACCATGTTCTTGTATTTTTTCATCATTTTAGAGAATATCAGAATATTATTCATGTATACCACTATTTTTCTCTCTATAATTGTTATAACTTAGCAAAACAGCTAAGTCAATATTTATTTTCTTTTTTTATTTTTATTTCTTTTAGTTTCTTAAAGATTATATACATAAGATAGTTAGATAAAATGGTATTTATGGAACTTTATAAACACTTGTAAATAATAAAAGGTATATAAGTAGCTTACATGAATTCAATGAAAACTTTATCAAGTTCTTCTTATCAACTTGAACTAGAAGTATGGTTAAGTCATCTTAGGCTAAGTTACTACAATAATTAATTTGTGGAATAAATTATCTGTTATAGAATGGTTTCTAGAAAGGAAACTATTTCCTATACATTTATTAACCTAGTAGGGAAACATCTAGAAATACAATATAGAAAGAATATAAATAGCATGGAAAAAGATTATGTAAGATATGTATAGTTATTAGTAAAGGTCATGTGATTGCAGGAAACAGGTATATAAACTAATAGACATTTGTATAAATAGCTAGAGCAATCCAATAGAGAACTCTATTGAGTTTTTCCTGAACAACTACCTAGGTTGAGCCATAAGCCCTCATGACTTAGCACTAATATAAGAACTCAATACCTATTATCAATCCTGCACCTTGCAGCCTTAATATTTCACTCTTTACTTACTTTCTTATCATCCTTATTAACAAATACAGTGCTCAAAAGTATCTTGGATAGTGGACCCTAGCTATAAAGAGAACTTTACCATCAGTTAGGGATAGTGAGTAGAAAGCCTAGACAAAACTTGTATCCCTACCTGAAACCTGACTTCCATATTAAGTGGGCTTGTATATAGTTTTCAGCTATCAGCTCCATGCTACTAGTCTATTGTGATCAGTCTATGCAGGGAAACAATGGTAACCTCCTAAAGACTTGTCTAGCTTAGAGATTTCCTTCTTAGAGATAATATTGTTTTACTCTTCTAGTCATTAACTAGCTATAAGTTCAGACAAAGAAGACTACTCATTCTTATACAAGAAATTGTTATTATCATCACTATCACTACTACTAGCAAATATGTCTCAGCAACAGCAACAACAACAACAGCAACCCTAGAAAGCAACCTACTGCTCCTAGTACTACAACTCTCTTCTCTTACTTGGGAGAAGCAACTTTTTACTCTGATTGCTGGCCTATAGCAGTAGATGACCACTCTATTACAACAAAGTGGAGGAGCTAGAGTAGAGGTAGCAAAACCTCTCTTGTTTAGTGGAAAAATAAAAGAAGTGAGTATATTCATTAATATGGTCCAATTGTACCTAAGTATGAAAATGATAGAGGAGTTGAAGTTGACAAAAGATAGCTTGGGTACTGTCTTATGTACAAGAAGAAGTGGCAGAAGCATAGAAGGATAATCTGTTGGATGAGTTATCAAAGAGGGAATCAGAGATGGAGATAGTAAAGAAGTTGTTCAAAAAGATAAGGAATAAGTTTGGAGAGACAGTAGAGGAGAAACAAAAGGTAGAACAGTTAAGGACAATAAAGCAAGAAGAAAAGACATACAATGAGTACATCTAAGAATTCAAGAAGATAACAAGAGGAAGTGGCTATGAGGGACAATCCCTTATTGAAGAGTTTGAAAAAAAGTTGAATAGAGCAATCAAAAGAAAGTTAGCAGAGGCAGAAAGCCCTCTTAGTACAATAGAAGAATAGCAGGAGAAGGTAGTAAGATTGAATAGAAATTAGAGACAAAGTAGAGTAGAGGAAAAAATACTAGAGAGAAATGCAGTGTGCCTACAGAGAAATATGCAGCCAAGAGGACACTTTGGAAAAGGATCATATAAAAGAAGAGAGGAATAGATTGTGTGGAAAGTGGGAGGTTAGAACTTTAGAGAAGGAACACAGAGTAATAGAGGAAAATAGAGGCTAGAAAGAGACCCTAATGCAATAGATATCAATAGAGGAATATAAGGACAACTGGAACAGAGTGACTCTAGGAGATTTCTCAGTATATAAATAAAGTCCAGAATACATTACAACTCACCTCCAGGAGATTCCTCAAAGAATAGAATGAGGCTCCTAGAGAGTAATCTACACTATATATACAAGTTCTCTAGTTATAGAATGTCTCAGCAGTCAAAGACAAGAATATAGAAGTGGACAACTAATTAAATATAAGGTAATTGTTATCTAATTAGTTACAAGGTTGCTCTAGTGTACTACTATTAGTATGTCAGGAGTAGACTTTAGTATAATCCCCTTACAGGGAAAAGAAAGAGATAAGATATATTTTGTGTATAGGAAATGGGACCATATGGCTAAAAATTGTTGGTAGAGAAAGAGAAGAGAGGAGAGAATAGTAAAAATACTACAAGAGTTGGCAAAAGAAAATAGAGGACAGTAAGCTCCCAGCTGGCCTTCAATAATTTGTATAGTATATTGTACCCAGAAAAGTTGAAAAATAAAAATTCTTATCAAAACAATACTAAGAAAGTAAGAAATATGCAGCATATACTACAGTTACTAAGAGAAGTATGGGATAAAAGTAGGGTTGGAAAAGCTAAAGAATTATGAAGACATAGCAGTAAAGGCACTGTTAGACAGTGGAGCAACAGGTCTGTTTATGGACACCAAGTTTGCAAAGAAAAAGGGTTTAAACTAGAAAAACTAAAAAAACCCCTGTTGATGAAAAACATAAATGGGACAGTAAATGTGAGAAGAACAATCACTTACCAGGTAAAGTGCAATATGTTCTATAAAAAATATGTTGAAAGAGCATGAATAGATATATGCAAAAAGCAGAAGAAGAGACAGGTGAGAAAAACAGAAAAAGAAAAGATAGTAGAGAAATTAGTACCTAGGAAATTCTAGAAGTGAAAAAAAGTATTTGGGAAAAAAGAGTTCAAAAAAATGCCCACCAGAAAGCCATAGAACTATGCAATAGAATTGAAAGAGAGATTTGTGCTAAGGAAGGGGAAGATATCATAGACCTCACTAGTTTATTTTGTAGCAAAGAATAGTAAGAGGAGAATAGTACAAGACTATTGTTATGTAAATCAGTGGACAGTAAAGAATAGATATCTACTATCTTTAATTGTAGATATCTTAGTTGGAGTAGGAAAAAAAAGATATTCATGAAACTTGATCTCAGATAAGGATATAGCAATATAAGGATCAAGAAGGGATGATGAGTAAAAGACAGTATTTACAGTATACATTGGAGTATATGAACCAACAGTTATATACTTTGGATTAACAAACTCCTCTGCTATCTTCCAAACTATAATGAACAATTTATTCTGAGACATAATTGATCAAGAGAACACAGCAACATTTATAGATGATATTATAGTTGCCACAGATATAGAAGAAGAGCATGATGAGTTAGTAGAAAAAGTGCTGAAAAGACTAGAGGAGAAATGACTTATTTATCAAACTAGAAAACTATCATTGAAAGGTAAAGGAGGTAAAGTTCCTGGATATAGTAATCAGACCTCAAGAAGTAGAAATGCAGAAAAAGAAAAGTGGAAGGAGTTCTGACCTGGCCAGTACCAAAAAATATAAAAGAAGTACAAAAGTTTCTAGAGCTTGCAAACTACTATAGATAATTTATTAAAGACTTTGCTAAGATTACAGTCCCATTGAATTTGCTAGTTAGAAAGAAAAAAAAGTGGAAATAGAAAAAGAAGCAAGTAGAAGCATTTAGAAAGCTAAAAGACATTTACAATAGAACCAGTTTTAGCTATCCTGTTATGCAACTCAAGTCAAGTTGACTCAATAGCTAAGTCTTTTAGGACTACAAAAAGAACTTAATAGAGTTCTTAATTAACTGTGCTAACTACTTATACAGGTATGCTATTTGTTCTTATTTATATTGATGGTATTCTACAACTAGCCAAGAGGCTTCTAGTTCAATTCCCTTGTCTGTTATTCTATAAATATATATTTCTTGGTTATAGTTGAGGTAACTTATAACAGTACCTCCTTCTTAAAGATCTTCATTCCAAGAACTTTACAGTTTATTATATAGGTCCTGTAGGTTATCTATTTTATCTTTTCTGTCCCACTCTTCTATTCTTAGTTCCTTTATTCCTTGTTCTTGCTCTTTTTCCTCCTGAATTGTTTCCAATGTTCTTCTTTTCTTGTGTCATATTCTCTTCTAATATCTCCAATTTCTTTTTAATTGTCTTTGATACTTCTAATCAAATCTTCTATCATTCCATCTATACAATATTTTTGCTATATATCTTTCTGGTAATTCTCCTCTATGAAATTCTCTATAATCTTTTTTTCTTGCCTATCTTGACTCTTTTCTATATTCTTCTTCAAATCTTTCTACCAAGTCCCTTGTATTTCTTAAATTCTCTCTCAGTTCCCAAGTGTTTTTTTCTATTGTATATCTCTTCTATTATACCAGGTACCTATCTTTTCCCTCTAAACTTTCTTTTATTTAGTATTTTCTCCACTTCATATTCCTCTTCCTCTTCAATTACCACTGAGAGAGACCATTCTTTTTTCTAGTCTTCTACTTGATCTTTGTACATATGTACTTTACTGATGTTTACTACTGGATGTATTTTTATTGTGCTTGGTAACTCCAGTTCAATCACATTTGTTAATATAATATATTTTTCACTTTATAAAGACCTACAAATTATTCTGTTAATTTTTCTGAATGTTTTCTCTGTATTTGGAACTTAAGATTCTTCATGCTCAAGAGTACCCAGCTATCCACTCTGTACTCTTCTAGTTTGCTTTTTTTCCTATCAGCATATTTCTTCATTTCTTTCTGACTTTTTCTTAGTACTACTTCTGTTTTCTCATATACCTCTTTCATCTTCTTTGTAAACTTTTCTGCTTTCTTGAACTTTCCCTTTTTTTCTCATTTCAAATTCCATGTACAGATCCTGTCTATTATTTGTCTTAAACAGTGATATTTTTGTACTTGTCTGTACTTTATTGTTATATGCAAACTCTGCTGTTACTAACCAATCTAGCTATTACTCCTGGTGATGATTAATGAACATTCTCAAATACTGTTCTAGTTACTGATTTATTCTTTCTATTTGGCCATCTGTTTGTGGATGGTAAGCTATTGACAATTTAATGCTGATTTCCAATATTTGATTTAACTTTTTTATTGTTCCTGTTGTAAACTATGTTCCCTATCTATTATAATACTTTCTGGTAATCTATGTAATTTCCAAATATTATTCCAGAATAGTCTTGCCACTCCTTCTGCCAAAGTCTTTTTTGTAGTAGACACAAAGTGTATAATAACTTAGCCTGCAATGACTTAATTACACTTCTAGTCTGACAAGGAGAACTCAATAGAGTTTTCATTCAATTGTTATATACTACTTATATATATTCTGTATTTACTTCTATTTATAAAGCCCCACACATCTCTTTTGAGTTATTCTCTCTCATATATCCACTGATTTCCTAATTAAATGAAAAAGAAAAGAAAAAAATATAAATAATAACTTAGCCATTTTGGCTATATTATGACAAAGTATACCATTTTCATCATTCTATCATATACTACCAGAATTGCATCATATTCTTGTACTAGTAGTAACTTTGTAATAAAGTCTACTATTATATAACTTTAGGATTTCTCTAGTACTAGGTTAGGCATTAACTTATAAGACCTTAGACTGTAATGACTTGGATCCACTCCTAGTCTAAGTTGACAAGAAGAACTCGATAGAGTTCTCATTCAATTGCTGTATACTACTTATATACATTCTGTTATTTACTTCTATTTATAAAGTCCCATATATCTCTTTTGAGTTGTTCTCTCTTACATGTCTGTTGATTTCCTAATTAAATAATAAGAAAAAGAAAAGAAATAATAACTTAGCCATTTGGCTGAGTCATAACATAACTTTTCTACTAGTATCTCTATACAATTCTTGTTTCTTTGGTATATATCATAGGATTTTACATATTTCTTGACTTTCTTTATTACTTCTAGCCACCAAAAGTTCCTAGTAACTAATTCTGTTGTTTTCTACTATTCTCTATGTTCTTCTATTGGCATATCATAGTATAGCTAGATTACTTCTGCTCTTAATCTTTTATTCCTTAGGACATATACTTTCTCCTCTCTCAGCATCAAACTATTCTCTTCTTGCTACTTTTTGTCTCTTATATCTTAACTCTGCTTGCTTTATCTCTTTTACTGCTTTAATTATTTTATCATCTTTTGCTTCTGACTTTCTAATTTTCTCCAACAAGTCTATTCTTTTGATTACCACTTCTGCTACTTGTATTGCTTTAATCTCCAGCTATTCTTTCTTTACTAATACTCTATCCTCATTATCCCTCTCTACTCCCACCTGCCAGTCTAGATACCTACTGAGATTGTCAACTCTTTCCATACTGCTTCCTGGCATATGTTTTAGTGTAAAATTAAATCTAGACAGGTATAGTGCCCATTTTACTTGTCTCCAATTCAACTTCTGACTACTTATAAAATACTTGAGGTTTTTGAAATTACTTCAAATTTTGAATTTTGTTTGTGTACCTTCTAGTAAGTGTCTCTATTTTCTCTAGACATTGAATTATTGCCAATATCTCTCTATCATAAATTTTGTAATTTCTTTTTGCTTTATTCAACAATTTTAAAATAAAGGCTACTGGTCTTTACTTATCATCAAGAGTATTCCTTCTGTTGCATATTCTGATACATCTGTCTCTATTCTCATTTCTTGACCCAAGCCAGACACTACTAATACTGGTCATATTGTGAATACTCTTTTCAACTCCTCAAATACTTTCTTCTGCTCTTCTTTCCAGTTTTACTTCTCATCCTTTCTGACCAGTTTGTGCAATAGTTTAGCAATCCTAGTAAAGTCCTTTACAAATCATCTGTAATAGTCTACTAATCCTAGGAATTTTTGCACATCTTTAACTGTCTTAGGTCTTGGTCATTCTAGAACTTCTACTACCTTTTCTTTTTGCATCTTAATACCATTTGTTTCTATTACTAATCCTAGAAAGACAATTTCTTTAACCTTCTACATATATTTCTTAGGTTTTATATATAGATTGTTTGCTTTTATCCTTTTCAATACCTTTTCTATTATTTTATTGTATCTTCTTTTATTCTTTGTTCCTACTAATACATTATCCATAAATACTGCCATATCTCCTGTATCTATTAGATCTCTTAGGATATCATTTATTATTGCTTGGAATGTCACTAATGAATTTGTGAGACCAAAAAACATTACAATAGACTTGTATACCCCAAGATATATTATGAACATAGCCTTCTACTTATTTTTTTCTTTCATCTATACATTATTGTATCTCTAGTACAAGTTTGTCTTTGTAAACACTCTTTTTATACCCATAGTATTAATTACTATTCTTTTCTTTTTATTCTTTTCTCTACAAAGAACACTGGCAAAGTCTGAGGTGACTTTAAAGGCCTAATATACCCTTTTCTCAACTGTTTCTTTATGAATTCCCTTACTTCCTCCTTCTCTTCTCTTAATATCAAATATGTTTTTTTTTCTTGGCACAAAGTCTTCTCTTAGATTTATTATATGGTTCCAAGGTTTTCTTACTAGTATTCTTTTTGACTTAGCCTTTCCAAACACTTGAAGCCACTTATAAAGTTTCTGTGGCACTACCTTCCTTACTTTTTCTCTATCTAATTTAACTTCATCATTAAATTTCTCTTTCATCAATATCTTTTATTCATCTCTATCTGATTTCTCTATTGCTTTGATTCTCCTCTCTACTTTTTTCTTTCTCTCTATATTTTTTTTTACCACTATCTTTCTTCCATAAATTGGTGGACATCTTGTTATTTTGATTTCTTTTATTTCCCAGTTTATCTCAGGATTATACACTTGTAACCATAGTATATCTAGTATAATGTCTGTTCTTTGCAAATTGTACATATTTATTCTTATTCTTTTTACATGGCTTTTGTAATATATATTTACTTTCATTTGGTGTATAATAGCCCCTCCACTGTTGTTTGTCCCATCTATATTTCTGACCATTACTAGTCTATCTAGCTTCTGTAGCTTAAATCTATATTTTGCTACTATTTTCTTGTCTATGAACATTTCTGTTATACTATTATCTAAGAGTGCTTTTACTGTTGTGTCTTCATGTATATCTGCTTTTTCTACCCCTATATTCAACCACACTTCTCTTAACATTTTAAATGTTCTTCTAATATCTTTCTACTTGTTCTTCTCTTTCACTATACTTTTTAGAACTCTTGTTCATGTACTGCTCTGCTGTGCTTTTTTCTCTATAAGATGTACTACTACTCTTCAGTTCCAATATGGTTTTTTCTTTCCTGTTCTATACTCTGAATACAGGATCTTACTCCTTTCTTATTCTAACACTCTTTCTCTTATTGCATTTTTTCTTCTATACTTTATATACTACACTCTCATCATCTCTTTTCTTCTTGCTTCTTTCTCTCTTCAATTTCATGCTTCTTAGCAAATGTAAGAGGATGCATTGTTAGTTACTCTAGAAAGGCTTAGTCTGTATCAGTATAGGTAAGTATTATCTAGCTTACTCCACAATCTATATAACCATTTTTTCTATATCCTTTTCTCTCTTGTTTATATCTTTTCAATAGTACTAGGTTGTCTTATAAGGTAATTTAATTATTAGTATATGAGTTATGTGATCACTTGACAACACATTAGTAGATGTATGGTAGAATACCTTATTCTAACATTGATTGGAACTCCTGGACTATTTATTGTTTTAGCTTAAATCTGCTCCAGTCACTAATACTTAGAGTAGTTAAGGATTATCTGTTTTCTTTACAGCAAAGATCATACCATATATTTTTTGCTTGTCTTTCAAGGAAGAACTTTTGTTCTTGGTTCTTATGGGTTTGAACCCCCTTGCCTTTATATCCCCTATAATCCATATAGGTCTCTACTATCTCCTCTATGATCCATTCTCTCTCAAATAGGAGTACCTCTTCTGGGAGCATGCTCTACTCTCTACAGTACTCCCCAGTATTTAAAACACTTTACTTCTTCCTTTACTTGTTTCTACTATCTCACTTCTACTTTTTCTTTTACTCTATATTATATCATTCAACTTGCCAACACTTCAAACTTATTTTTGGAGATTGGTTTCCCTTTTCTTTTTTGATACTATTCCTACAGTTATAGGCCAAGTACTTGAACTTTCTACAAAAAACATTTTCTTCTCTTTTTTTCTTCTAGTTCTACTCTTAATTTGGCAAAGGTCTGCCCTTGGTTGAGTATACTGTTCATTAAAGAGTTGTATTGTTCAAGAGACATAGTGTTATGTTCCTCAATATCAAATAAAATTTGATCTCACTAATTACTACTATATTTGTTAGGGCATAAGATCTTTACCCAACTAGATATCTACTGCTGTATTGACTACTGCTCTAATCAAATAGTAAACAATTACCTTAAGGAAAAGATCTCTACTTTAGCAGTACTTTTTTAAGGGGTCGATGCTATTCCTCTGCATATATAGATAATAATGTATCTCTAGTACAAGGTTTTTACTGATTAGAAAAAGGTACAGGTAATCTACTAAGCAACACTACCCAATTGCTAGGTTAGGTCTTGAACATAATACCTAGGTTTAGTACTAAGTCTCCACTAGTAGTTTCTAATTGACTACCAAGTTTTCTTTATAGCTAAGGCCAAAAAGACTAGTAATTGAGCTAATCATCAATCAAGGACAATAAAAGAATAAAGTTTTAGATAGGATTTAAACTGAACAGTGCCTGGAGTATGATATTGAGTTCTTTTATTATATAACTTAAGTCAAGTTAACTCAGTAGCTAAGTCTTTGAAAGTTATAAAAAAAACTTAATAGAGTTCTTAATCAATTGTGCTGTTCTACTTATACAAGTATACTATTTGCCCTTGTTTATATTGATAGTATTCTACAACTAGTCAAGAGACTACCAGTTCAATTCTCTTGTTTATCATTCTATAAATATATATTTCTTAGTCATAGTTAAGGCAGCTCATAATATATTCCTGACCTAGACAGAGAAATGAAGATAGAAACAAATACCTCTAGCTATGCTACAGGGGAAGTACTGTCAGTTAGATGTGGAAATAAGAAGTGAAAACTGGTAGTTTTTATCTTTAAGTCACTCAATACAACAGAATACAATTATAAGATCCATAACAAAAAAATGCTGACAGTAATTTGATGTTTAGAGGCATAGAAGTACTACTTGGGAAGGGCAAAAGTAAAGTTCAAAATTTGAACAGATCACAAAAATCTCCAATATTTTATAACTAGCCAAAAGCTGAACTGAAGACAAGTGAGATAAACATTGTATCTATTATGATTTGACTTTGCTCTAAAGCATGTACTAGAGAAAAGTATAAAGAAAGCAAATAGATTAAGTAAGAGGCTAGATTGACAAGAGAGGATAGAAAACAATAATAAAGACCAAATGTTAATAAAGCCAGGATAGATAAAAAAGACAGAAACATTAGTAGAGGAAGATAATTTGAGAGAAAAGATCAAAAAAGTACAAAAGAAGGACAAAAAGGTGGTTAGAGCAGTAGAAAAGCTAAAGAAAACAGAAATGAAAACATTAAAGAATAAAGAATAGACAATAGAGAAAGGATTAGTTATAAAGAAGGAACAAATATATATACCAGAAGAAGAATTGAAGAGAAGAGTGATATATTTGTACTATAATATGCTAGTAGAGGGACATAGGAGAAAATAGAAAACAACAAAGCTAGTTATGAGAAACTATTGGTGGCTAGGAGTGACAAAGGAGATGAAGAGATATGTAGAGGGATATAATGCTTGTTAATACTATAAAAATAGGAGTGAAGCTCTAGCAGGAAAATTAATATCCAATACAATTTTAGAAAAGCCATGAAGTCACATTTTGGCAGATTTCATTCTCAAGTTATCTTAGGTATAGAGTTATGATATAATTTTAGTAGTTTGTGATTGATCCAGTAAAATAGTCCATTTTATATCAACTATTATAGCAATTATAGAGAAAACATCAGTAGAGAGGCTTGCTAGATTATTTAGAAACTATGTTTGGAAGTTATACAGTCTTCTAGAAAGTATTATATTAGATAAGGAAATACAGTTTACAGTAGGAATGATGAAGAAATTGAATAAGTTATTGGGAATCCAGATAAAACTATCAATAATCTATTATTCTTAAATAGATAGGCAGACAGAAGATCAATTAGAAACTAGAACAGTACCTGAGGGTTTTCATCAATCATAGGCAGAAGCAATGACCAGATTGGCTGAGGACTATTGAATTTATATATAATAACAACAAAATTCATTCAGTAATAAAAATCTCCCCATTTAAGACAAACTATAGTCAGGACCCAAGGATGGGACTTGAAGAGAAAAGAAAGGGAAAATTCAAAGCAGCAGGGAGGTTTGTTGAAAGAATAAAGAAAATCCAGAAGGAAGCAAAAGCAGTACTAGGAAAAGTACAAGAGAAAATAAAGAGATATACAGACAGAAAGTGAGAAAAGACAAAGAAATACAAAGTTGAAAACTTAGTACTATTAAGTATAAAAGACCTTAAGTGGAAGATGGTAGAAAGAAAGTTAGAGAAGTTGACAGAGCAGTTTGTAGAGCCCTACAAAGTCAAGAGAATTGTCTCAACCAACACTATAGAATTAGAATTATCTGGTTTAATTAAAATAAATTTGGTAGCTAATATAAGTTGAGTATGGTTGTATAGGCCTTAGGTGAAGGGACAGAAGAAAACTCTACCCAAACTAGTTATTATCAAGAGAGAGGAGGAATTTGAGGTAGAAAAAATACTAAACAAAAGGATAGTTAGAGAAAAGAAAAGGTTTTTAGTATGATAGAAGGGATATATAGCAGAAAAAGACACTTGGGAAAGTAGAGAAAACTTGAAGAATACAAAGAAGCTAGTCAAAGAGTTTAAAAAAGAGTATAGGAAAAAGGCTAAAGAAATAAGACAACAGAAAAAAGATAATAATAAAAAAATGTTCTTAAGAAAACTACTAGAAAGGATTATGGTAAAAATACTATGAAAATAATCAAATAAAGAATACAAAAGACAGAGAGAAAGAAGATGGAAAGAGAACTGGAAACAATAGAAAAATTCCTTGGAACAAAAAAACTAAAAAAGAAAGCTATGTTATAAGATAGTTCCCAGAAAGGAAACTATTTTCTATATATTCATCAACCTAGTGGGAATACAACATGGGAAGGATATAAATAGCATAGAAAGATTATGTAAGATATGTATAGTTATCAGTAAAGATTATATGATTGCAAAAGACAGATATACAGAACAACAGGCATTTGTATAAGTAGCTAGAGCAATCCAATAGAGAACTCTATTGAGTTCTTCCTGAACAACTACCTAGGTTGAGCTATAAGCCTTTATAACTTAGCACTAACACTATCCATCATAAGTTGAAATGTTGTAGGTGAGTTGTACATTCCAAAATACATCATTAATAGTTCAAATAATCTCCAATTTGTCTGAAAGGCAGTTTTATATTTATTCTCCTCTTTTATTTGAACATTGTTGTATTTCCATTAAACATCAAGCTTGGTAAAGTATTTAGTATCCTGTATTTTATCAATCAACTCTTGGATCAACAGTAATAGGTATTTGTTTTTCATTGTTATTTTATTGAGTTGTCAATAGTCTTGTACTGGTCTAAAGGACCTATCCTTCTTTTTGACAAAGAAGAACAGTGTTATATATGGTAATTTTGAAGATCAAATTTGTCTAGTTCTTAGATATTCTTCTAGAAATTTATTAAGCTTCTTTTGTTCTTTAGTGTTTAGTAGATAAATTTTGCAGTCTCTGAGTACTGCTTCTAATATTAATTCAATTGCATGGTCTTATCTATATTGTTTAGGTAATTTTTCAAACACTTGTTGAACATCTTCTCTTTAAAGCTCCAGTACTTCTTGGGTATAATTTCTTTAAATCCCTTATTCTCTTTCTATATTTCTAATATTTATTTTCTCTCTTCTCTATGCTTTTTCTAGATTTATGAATAAGATTTTCTCTCTCTTTTCTATTTTCTCTTTTTTCCACTCTTTCTCACTCTTTTTTAGTTTCTCTACCATCTGTAATTTTCTATACCATTGATGGTATTTGTCTAAACTAATTGACAATTCTTTCCAGTTGATAGTTGGATTATGTTTTTAAAGCCAGTTATATTTTAGAAATATATTATAGTTTTCTATGTTTGTCATTGATAATTGAATTAATTCTTTATAGTCTCCAATCATTATATACATCTCTATGGTTTCTGTAACACTCCTATTTCTGTTTGTGGAGTTGTTTGTATTATAACAGGTTATTGAAAAAAGTAATTTTTGTGTATTCAGATTATTCTCTTGTATAAATCTTTGGCTGATATATGAGCTTGAACATCCCAAATCTACTAGTGTTTTCTTGAGAAATATTTTCCCTATGTCAGTTGTTATTATTTTGACTCAGAGGTCCAATTGTTTATTTTCTAGTTTCTAGAGTATATATAGTTCCTTGAGTGCTTTTAGAGTAACAGTTATTTTGTTATCTATTATTTTATTTAATTCTTGTATTTTTTTATTGTATATTCTCTTCTTTTCAGTTGATATACCTAAACTTTTAATATTTCTACTGCTTTTTTCTTGTTTTCTTGTTTTATTCTTTTTACTATTCACTTTGCCAAATATTCTTTCAGTAATTCATAGTTTTTAGTACTAAAATAACTCAAAAAATTGTTTATTGTTTCCTTTAGCAGTTGTATTTTTAGTCTACAATAGTAGATAAGTTAGTGCTCATTCTCTGTTCTCCTCAAAACCCTCCTTTGGCTTCTCTTTTACTAATCTCTTCAATTTGATTCTCTTTCCAAAGAATTTTTTCTTCTTTCTTGGTTCTAGACATCTTACAGTAATATAACCTTTAACTCCACAATTAAAATACATCTCTTGTCTTTTTATCATGTCAATATCCATTACATTAGAGTCTTGCCTCAAAACTACCAGATCCAATCTATCTTCTTTTTTGATCTTCACTTGTGTAATTTTCTTTTTTTTAATAAATTGTCTTTTCTGACCAAACATCTTTTCTGTTAATCATTTAGCTCTTTTAAACTCTATTATCTTGATATACTAGATATCTAGTAAACTCATCTCATTCAGCTGTCCTAATTCCACAAGCTTCTTGGCCAGTCCCTTGTTTAGTCTATTTCAAAAGATATCCACTAGTACTATTTTATTATATTGGATCAGGTTCTTCTATACACAGAAATACATTTAGTAGTCTTTAACTATTTAGTTCTCTTGCTTGAGTCATTTTAGATTTTTGATTGCATTGGATATTGATTTATTAGTAATAAAAAAAATTGGCTATATATTTTGCTATTTCCTTCCAACTGCTGAATAGTGGTTTGTTGGTGAATTGTTGTATTTGTTTTTCATTTGGTTTATCTTTATTATTTTCTCTTCACTTTTTTAATTCTGTTTGGAAATAAATAAAGACTTTGATTGCTATATCAGTTTATTTCTGAGCTCAGTCCTTTCTTCTTTCTATTATCTTACTTAAGGTAAATTCAATTTTCTCTTATTTATTGTTAATACCTTGATCATTAAAGTATAGAGTTATTTTTTAACATTAGTTTGCTACGTTATCTAAATTTCCTTTAAAATCTTTAGGAGGTTTTTTTCTGAGTTTGGTCTTGAAACAGAGATCTTTTTTTTATTTCTTTGATAAAGTCTTATACTAAGCTGGTTAATTTTTCTTTCTTTTTTTTGGAGAATGTGTTCTATTGAATAAATAGGTTAAGTTGAAAAAATAAGGTAATAAAAATGATTATAAGTATAAGAATAGTTACTTTGGATATTATAATAATAGATTGTGAATTGGAAAGTCTTAGTCTTATGTTATGAGTTCCTAAACCTAGTATTTAAATAAAGAATGTGATATTAACCAAACTAAGACTAGAGAACTCTACAACAGCATATTGACTTATATAACATAAACATAAGACAACATGAGATGAACACAAAATAAATTATAACATAAACATTATATAGATAAATACTAAAATATTAGTTTTCAAATAGTGTCTAGAAGTTTTCTATGATAGTATTAAACAGTACCAAAACAAATTTTGATATCTATAACTATGGTCAGAAGTTCATTTTACTTAAGCAGAAACTACTGTTAATACTGTTGTTAATGTATTATATATGTTTAGTTGCCATTTAAATCTGAATACTATTATGTGATTTAACAGTCTGGAATCTGAGTTCAAAAGATACCAGTATAAGTTCATTGTTAGTTAATTGTCTATTTTTGGATATAGTACTTAGAATCATCTATATCTAACTTAATTGGTATAGATCAAAAAAAAATAAGTAATTTCTAAAAAGAAAGTATTACTAGATAATATAAGAAAATAGCCATCACTTATTTATCTATTCCTTTGTTTCTTTGTTTATATGTTATCTTGATTATTCTATTTATTGTAAGAACTTAGATAGTAATGCCTTAGAACTACTCCTAGTCTGAGTTGACAAAAAAAACTCAATAGAGTTTCTATTTAATTGTTGTATACTACTTATATACATTCTGTATTTATTTCTATTTATAAAGTTCCATATATCTCTTTTGAGTCACTTCCTCTCACATGTTCACTAATTATTAATTAAATGAAAAAGAAAAAAAAGGAATATAAATAATAACTTAGCTGTTTTGGCCATATTATGACATTTATCCTAATTAAAAAGTACTATTGTTGAACTGATGTTACCCTTATAGGTGATTGGATTATAGCTACAATATATAAAAACTATCTAGAACAATGGAATTGTACTTTATATATGTTTTATATTTTCTTGACAAAGAGTACTTGTCGTATCTCCTAGTCTAATGTTAAAATGGAGAATTCAGAAACATTGCTGATTTTTTTGGATATATATGATTATAGTTAAGAGATATCATCCAGACTAATATTAGACAATTTTAGCAAATAAGAGCTACTATTATATATCTAGTCTAGTAAATCAAAATCTTTTGAAAAGATCTTATCAAAGGCTTGTATATATGGGCTGTACATAGCTATATCTTGGCAGATCTTAATTAATATTTTAATTAATCTAACTGGAATATCTCTTTATTTGAGCTATACTCTGCATAACACCTAGTATATTAATTAGAATCATTTCTCACTGTTTTATTTAGTTTGTTTCATTTTCAAGAAAAGGCTTGTTTTTTTGGTCACTACAATATTTGGTCAGATATCTACATATAGCAGAATAAAAGCACAGATATGTTCTTGAGAACTAAAGAAATACTAGACCAAGGCTAAACAGAAATGACTCATTGATTAAATATTTAAGAGGGGATATGTAAGGGAACAGTAGTCATCCTAGAGTAAGGCTTAGCTAAGTATCTAATTTGTAATCTATCTAGTAAATCTTCTCTTATAATACATATTTATCTACTCGCTTGTTTTTCTGTTTATATACTATCTCAATTATTCTATATATTCTAATTAAAAAGTACTATTATTGGACTGTAGCTTATATAACTGCATATAGACCATCTCTTATAGTATATATAAGAGTCTGTATTAGTAGATTTATTCTTACTCAAATATTACTCTAGCTTTTGAAACCCTTATTTAGCTTTTTAGTATGACCTTTGGCCTTTAGTCTAATATTGCTCTTACAGAATACAAGGAGTATATACACTTAAAACCAGACAGAAACAACTAGTTTTAAGACTTATAAATAAATACCTTATATATACAATAAATATATAACTATTTGTTATAATATAAACAAGTCCTAACCATATAACATTTTTGCCATATATTTACCTAGCAGTTTCCCCTTTGTAGTCTTCTCTCAAATTTGTTCTTTTTTAGCTATTGTAATTCTTTTTCATATTCTTTTTCAAATTTATCTACCAACTCTTGTGCATTTTTCAGATTTTCCCTTGGCTTTCATGTATTTTCTTTTACCATATATTCTCTCTATTGTACTAAGTATCTATCTTTTCCTCTAAACTTTTGATTTTCTCAATTTTATATTCTTTTTTTCTTTGGTTATTACTAGTGCTGGCTGTTCTTTTCTCTGGCCTTTCTACTTGATCTCTATATTTCTGTAACTAACATTTACTACTGAATGTATTTTGATATTACTTGGTAATTCCAGTTTAATTGTGTTTGTTAAAATTATTTTTTTAACCTTGTAAGGTTCAACAAATTGTTTTATTAGCTTTTTTAATTGTCTTTTTTATATTTGGTATTTAAGATCTCTTATGCTTAATAGCATTCAGTTCTCTACTTAATATTCTTTTAGCTCACTTTTCCTTTTATCCATATACTTTTTTATTTTCTCTTGACTTTTCTTCAATACCACTTTTATCTTCTTATGAAACTGTTTTTATCTTTGTATAATAATACTTTTTGGTAAACTGTGTAGTTTTTAGATATTATTTCTAAATAGCTTCATTATTTTCTTTACTAAAGTCTTTTTTGTAGTAGACACAAAGTATACTATTTTTATTAATCTATTATATACTATCAATATACTATTGTATTTTTATACTAACAGTAGTTTTGTAACAAAATCTGCTATAATATATACTCAAGGCTCTTTTGGTATTATATTTGGCATTAACTTTTCTACTAGTGTCTTTGTTTGATTCTTATTTCTTTGATATATATTGTATAATTTTATATATTTTTTGACTTTCTTGATAATCCTTCACTACCAATTTTATCATTTTCTACTGCTTTTTCATATTCTTTTACTGGTATATTATAGTATAACTGAATTATTTTTGCTTTTAACTGTTTATCTTTTAAAATATTTTTTTTATTTCTTAATATTAATCTATTCTTTTCTTGTTACTTTTTGTTTTCTTAACATTTTTATTTTTGTTTATTTTATTTTTTCTATTACTTTTATTACTTTGTTATTTTTTGCTTTATAATTTTCTAATTATATTGCTCTAATCTCTAACTACTTTTTCTTTACCAATATTCTATTTTCATTATTTTTTTTTACTTTTACTTGCTAGTCTAAATGTCTACTAAAACTGTTAGCTTTTTCTATACTGTCCTTAGTACATGTTTCAATATAAAATCAAATTTAAACAAATATAAAGTCTATTTATGAAATATGTGAGATTTTTATAATTATTCCAGATCTCAATTTTAGTTTGTATATCTTTAAGCAAATGTTTCTATTTTTCTAAGCATCTAATAATTGTCAATATTTTTTAGTTATAAATTTTGTAATTATTCTAGAATTTGCTATTTCTCAGATTTTATATATAAATTGTTTACTTTTATTTTCTTTAGTACTTTTCTTACTATTTTGTTATGTTTTTTCTTATTCTCTGTATTCACTAATACATTATTCATAAATGCTATTATATCTCCTGTATTTATTAGATCTCTAAATATATTATTTATTATTATCTAAAAAGTTTGTAAGATTAAAAAACATTATAGTGGATTTGTATACTCCCAGATGTATTATGAATATAGTCTTTTCACTTATCTTTTTCTTTTATTTATATATTATTGTATTTTTATTGTAGATTTATTTTTGTAAACACCTTTTTTGCTTTTATAGTATCAATCAGATCTAAAATTAGAAAATAAAAAGTAGTTGTTCTTGATTATTTCCTTGTTTAGATATTTATAGTTTTTTTACTATTTTTTATTTTTTTTTCCTTACAAAAGAATACTGGTGAAAGTCTAAGATGACTTTAAGAGTTCAATATATTCCAACTTTACTTTTTCAAATACTTTCAGCTATTTATAAAATTTCTATAGTATTATCTTCTTTACTTTTTTTTTGTTTAACTTAACTTTTCATTAAATTTTTTCTATTGTTTATTTCTACTTATCTTTATTTGCTTTGTTTATACTTTTGATTTTTTTTTCTACTTTTTTTTATGCTCTATGCTTTCTTTTATCTTTATATTTTTTTTACAGATTAGTAGACATTTTATCATTTTGACTTTTTTTATTTTCTAAAGTTTATTTTTGGGTTATATACTCATAACTATGGCATTTCCAATATTATATCTGTTTTTTCTAAATTGCACATATACATTTTTATTCTTTTTATATAGTTTTTGTAATATATATTTATCTTCATCTAGTGTATAATTGCTTTTTTACTATTGTATGTTCCATTTCATATTTCTGACCATTAGTAGTTTTTTCAGCTTTTGTAGTCTAAATCTATGTTTAGCTACTATTTCTTTATCTATAAACATTTCTATTATACCACTATTTAATAATACTTTCACTGTTATACTTTTATATATATTTACCTTTTTTACTCTAATGTTCAACCATACTTTTTTCAATATTTTAAATGTTTTCTTTAAGTTTCTTTGTTTTTTTTCCTCTACTATATCTTTTAGAGCTTTTATCTGTATGCTATCTTGCTATAACTTTTTTCTGTACAGAACATTCTATATTTTAGATATAAAATTTTCTTTTTTTTTCTTTAGTACTTTTTTCATTATTGTATTCTTTCTTCTACATTTGATACACTTTACTCTTATTTCTCTTTTATTTCTGCTTTATTATCCTTTTCACTACTATGCTTTTATATAGTGACTATATCATATATTTTTCAACTGTTTTCTAATAACAAAACCTTGTCTTTGATTTTTTTATGTTTTAATGTCTTTATAGTTGTACTTTTCATATTTTATAAAAGTAATTACCACTTTCTCTGTCAAGCATTTCTTTTCTTTCAATAATATATCTTTTGGAGACATATCTTATCTACTACAATAAGGGATACACTAGTCTCTTCTCTTGCTGTGCCTTTTGCAAACTAGTTATATATATTACCTATTTACTTTTCTTTATCTATTTCTTAATTTTAATGTTTGGGCATTTTTATTTAAAGTATTCTACTTCTTAATACTTCTTTCTTTACTTTATATCTTATTACTCTACTCATTAATATTTTTAATTTATTATAGTGGACTAGTTTTCTTTTTTTCTTTTTATTTTGGTTTTTGTAATTATGGACCAGGTACCTAAACCTTTTACAACTAAAACATATACTTTTTTCTCTTTCTTCTAACTCTATTCTTAGTCTGGTAAGAGAGTGCTATTGATTGAGTATACTGCTCTTGAGATAATTGTATTGCTTTAAAGAAAAACTAATAATTAAGCTGATTACTAGTCAAAGATAATAAAAGAATAAAGTTTAGACAAGGTTTAAAGTAAACAGTATTTAGAGTATGGTATTAAGTTCTTCTATTAGTGATTGACTTAAAAACCTTAGACTAAAATATAGTCAAAGTAGCTCTTTAAGGTTAAAAAAAAACTTAATGGAGTTTTTAATCTGTTCTCATTCAAGATATAAGTTGTTCATTAGCTACTAGTTTGACTCTAGTCTATGTTCATTCTATTTATAATACTTTTTCATAGTTGAGATGACTTATGATACTATTCTAATATCTTTATTTTAGGTCTTAACTATAGTATTTAACACTATTTTAAAAGCATTCTAGCTGACAATATTTGTACAACTGGTATTCTCTTCTTAGCTAATATATTATATTATAGTACTGGCCTTGACACTTTAAGAAGTCAGTCTCTATTATTATTCCCAAGCCAAGCAAACTAGCTTATAACATTTCTAGGGTCTTTTGATTTATTGTTTTACTCAATACACTTAACAAGCTTATCAAGAAAATAATTACTAGGTAACTTCAGTTTAATACTGTCAAGTATAGTATTCTTTATCCCAACCAACTTAAGGATATTTCTTAGAAGTCTACTGAGGATACTAGTTTTTTTTTATCTATCTAGTTTATTTTGACTAGACCAAAGATCTCAAGTATTATACAGTTTTTTCTTTTGCTGAATCTCAGTATGTTTACTACAATTCTCCAACACTCTGGCTTTGTAAACTACTTAGTTAATTTTTTCTCTGACTATCTTGTAATTAGATTAACCTAGTACTTCTAGAACTTTTTTTTCTCTAATACCTATAACATAGATATTGGCATGGAACAAGACTGCTTTCTTTTCTATTCTTTTTGCACTCTATATTACACTACTCCTCTACCTCTTTGAACATCAAGTTCAGGCTCTTAACTCAAATACTTCCATTCTCTTTTATGTAAATAATGGTCTTTTGGCCTCCCAGGTAAAAAACCTATAATAAAACCCTGTTAAAGCTTTCTTATAGCTATAGTATAGCTTTAGACTTAATAGAGTTCTTTAGCTTGGTTATGGAATATAAAAAATCAGAGATTTTTTACTTTTCTAAAGTATATAATATTTCTAACCTAAAGTTGAATCTTTCAGCTATTGGTACTTCTACTCTTAAATCTAAGACATACTAGTGATACTTGGGCTTTTATATTGGTCTTGTATTGTTTGTAAGGACTTAGGCCAAGATGTCTTAGAACTACTTCTAGTCTAAGTTGACAAGAAGAACTTGATGGAGTTCTCATTTGATTTTGGTATACTACTTATACGTGTCTTGTGTTTACTTTTATTTATGAAGTCCTGCATGTCCAACAATTTCCTAATTAAAAGAAAAGAAAAGAAAAAGAAAAATAAATAATGACTTAGCTATTTTGGCTGAGTCATGACATTGTTCCTATTATAACTTATGGTTTATTTCTGGTACTTTGCTAGATTTTAGACTATAAGTAAGGGTAGATGCTCTTTAAGTTATAAGCACTAAAAAAAACATTAACTTATGCTAAGAGAAAAAAGTAATAGCTCTAAGACAAAACTACTTGACTAGTTTCTTAAAGTAGAAATAAATAGAAATAAGACTTACTAAAGTCTTAGTTCCACCAGTTGATAAATTACAAAATACATCTTTAGTTCTTTTTACTAATGTCCAAAGTACTCAGTTAAGAAGTTTTCTTTTGGATACTAAAGTATTACTACTTAACCTCACAAAATACTTCAATCTGCTTTACTCTAAGACATTTTCAAAATATAAGTTATTGAACAACTTTTCTGATTATATTTCTTTTTACTTTTGTAATTGCTCAAAAAAGAGCTTTTTCAAGACCTACTTTCAGGCTCTTGACTGTTTTTATTATGAAGTATTCTTTAATTTATCAATACTTGTTGTTATTACTGATATAAGTATTATTTCTTCTAGAAATATACAAGTAATCTCTGTTGCTTATTTTTGAAAACTAAGAAAATAAGTATTATTATCTAAGACACTTACAAGACAAACAACAGCTCTAGATATAGAGTTGTTTACAATTATACTTGGTATTATTAAGACTACTTTCTTTGATATTAAGTACATTATACTTATTGTTGACTCTCTAAGTATAGCTAGAAAAACAGTTGATATTTTGGTTTACTTAGACTAGACCTACTTTCTGGCTGTAGTACATGCTCTCAAGGAATTTATTGGCTTTTAGAACTATTCAAGCAAGGTCTAATAATCTTTTCACTTTTTGGTATATAAAGATGTTACCAACACTCAAATTGCTGCTAGATCTTTCTATACTTAAGATAGTAGTTAGTTTCTTTTCATTAGCAAATTAATTATATTGTATGCCAGAACAACTTAAGCTATTCTTAACTATACTTTCATTAGGGAGTTTAGACAGTACTTTTCCTCTATAAAGTATACCATTGTTAAGTAAAAATATATTAATACATCTTTACCAACTATTATTAGTTTATTCATGCTCTTTTGACTAATCCATCACTGTTGGTTAAGAACTTGACAAAGTTCTTAAAGAAGTACTCTAGTATATTTGTCTTTGCTTTCTAGGATTATCTGTAAGCTTTCATGAGCATTTTCTTGGTTTTTCTTTTTTGTGTTTGTAGATAGTTTCTCAGTTTTATCTCTCTCAGTTTTCTTTGACTCTGTATTCTAGACATAATAGGTCAATAGACCTGGATACACCATTCAAAAATTGGTTATGAACAACCTATATTTAATTCTCTTTTTTTTTCTAGATTAGATTTTTTTTAATACTAATAGTATCTTTTGCCAGTAATAGAATAGTTATGGTCTTTGAGACCTCTGTAGACTACTTATTGTAGATAGTCTACTACAGACTACAATCAAACACTATGTTATAAATTTTTAAACAAAAAAAATAATAGAAAAAAAACTTCTAGTCTCAGTTATAGTTTATAGAACTATATCAGATATTTGTAAAGGCAGAAATAAGAGAGTCAATGATTCAAAGTGAATAGTAGACTTTTTTTGAAAAAATACTATTACTTTATAACATTATAGTCCAAAATAATAGTATATGAGCTATTTAGAAAAATAATAAAACATATGAACAAAAGAGATATATAATTTGAGTTATAAAATTGTTTACTATACCATTTAGAAAAAGAGTGGAAAAGAAATTATTTTTTTGATTACAAAACTATAGACAGAAATAAAAGAAAAGTTCAGAAAATAATTGAATAAGTTAGAATATATCAAAAATTTAAAAGAGACTAAATATTTCTCTAAGTAAAAGAGTACAATTATAAGCACTGTAGTGTTCAATTAAAGATTTGATATCTTAGACAGTCATTTCTCTAGTAATGGAGATACAAAAAAGAGCTTATAAAAGAGTTCTAACTTAATAAAAGATTTTTAAATAATATTAGTACTTTTAGTTTAATTCTTTATTATCTAGGATTTTTTATACTTGAAGTGAGTTTACAGTAACTTTTGTACTAACATCAGCTACTTTTTCATAATTAGTTATATAAAAACTATAAATTATTTGCTCAATTAATTATAATTTTTTAGATATTTCAAATTAGTATAAGATATACTTTTTAATATCTTGAAAAAAACTTCTGAAAAGTTCTTGTTACTTTTGTTAAAGTTATCTGAAAAGTATTAATATTTAAACTTATCAATTGTCTAAGACTATTGAATTACCATTGATAGTATTCTAAGTTACTAACAGTTAATTATTACTATATTTGAGATAATTATATATATATATTGTACTTGTTTATTGTTTTTTTAGTTAGTTTAATGCCAGTTTAGTATATTTTTTTGCTTAGCACCAGTTTTTTATATCTGTAACAACTATTTATTAACATTTGGTTATTTATTAAAAAGTATTATATTAATACACAAATTAAACAACTTTTAAAAGATAGTAATTATAGTAATTATTTTGTTTCTTTTTTTATCAATATCTTTACTAATAAAAGGTTAAAGTATATTATTTTTTACAGTATAATTGAAGATAAACTTTGTAGTATGGGTAGAAACTATGTCTGAGATCTACCTATCTTGATTTTCATATATCTGAACTTCTTTTATGATTTATATTGACCATTTAACTATATAAGTGTTATTTCTAGATAAATTTGGCTAAACAGAAACATTAACTTAGAAAAGCTGAGGAATGAACTCAATAGCAGTTTCATTCTTTACTTTAAAATATTTCTTTTGCTCTAGTCTAGAATAGAGAAAGATATTATATATCTTCTGCTAATGGTTTGCAAAATGCTCCTACTCCTAGAGAAAATAAAAAAAAGAAAAAAATTTTTTTTAAATTTTTTAGATATTTTACAAAATCTTGAGAATACTATAGCTAAATAACAAATAGCTCAAATAAATGAAATGATAAATAGATAGAAAAATAAAAGAGAAAATAGTCTAGATTATGAAGAACAACTAGTAAATGAAAATGGTGATCAAAATATTTAGAGATAATCAAATATACTAAATCAACAACTTTATTGTTGATATAGTATAATAATTTTTTGCTTATATAACTTTAATTACTGAGGATTTTGTTAGAACAATATTTTAGAAAAAGATAATGATATACTACCATTAATTCTTCAATCTGTTTTTTATTCTTTTGCTAATTAACTATTTTCAGAAACTAATATATAGTATACTGACTTAGGTATTCTATTTGTCATTTGCCCAAACTGCTATATACTTCACTTTGACTGTGAAAAGCTTAAATTTCCACATTACAATCATTTCAAGTTTAGTATATATTGACTGGAGTTCTACAAAACTATTTAATAGAAGATAATTATCACTTAAAGAATTTCCATAATAATATTAGGTAGTATAATGCAATATTTATAATAACTTTAGTAGGAGTGAAAATTAACAACTCTATTACTAGACAGTCAGGACCTTATTATCTCAAGATTCAAAATACACTTCATTATCTTATAGGTGCTTTTTTACCATATGGTGATTATACTCATATCTATGCACAAATCTATATCCTTGACACAACAGAGCAGCTCAATATCAAAAAAAATAACAATTGTAATCTTAATCCTATGGTGATAGAGGACCTTCAAATAATGCTCTTAAATAGTCATCCATATATTGGTTATTATCATTATGTCTATAAACTTATTAGAAAAAAGCCAGTAGAAGAACAAGAGGAGATCACAATAAAGCTATATGTGAACTTACAACAAGATTAGAGAACTTATAATCTTTCTACTGCTGAAGAGATTGCAGTTATTATTCCAAAAGAAGGGATATATCATATAATGAATAATAGAGATATAGTTTTATAAGCAAGAAAAGGACAACTTCAAAGAATTAGCCAAAACAGTCCTTTATATGCTGCTCTTCACTATATTCTGCTCTTTTCCAAGGGTAAAAATGACTGGCATCCAAGAATTTCTATTTGTAGAGCTCAACTTAGAGAGAGAGATGAAAATGCAAGACAAAGAAAAGAAGAAAAAAGAGTTTACTCACAGTGTGTATTTAATATATGCTATTATACCTATTATTTATATATTAGGGAAGATCCTCAGCCACCTCTCTTTTATGGTGAAAAGTTATTCCAGCAATTTAGTGTTAATGCATAGGCAAATTATAAGCAAAGAAAACTCAACTAGGCTAGTATACATCAGTATACTCTTAAATTTGAGCTTTATCAAGAACTTTAGGATACTGCTATATATGATAAACATAATAGTGAAGATGCTAGGCCTTTGGGACACAAACTCATTTTTTCTTTCTCTTATGTAAGGAGTTCTAGGTTTATGACCTAGCTTTTTCAAAATGCTATAGCTGTTTGTAGACATTTTCATAAACCAAATCTCTTTCTCACCATGACTGCCAATTTTAAGTAGCCAGAAATTATTCAGTCTTTTCCCTGGACAAACAGCCATTGATTGTCCTAATATTGTATTATATGTTTTTGAGCAAAAGAAGAAAGTACTTCTTAAACTTATTGATAGTGGTTTCTTTGGTATCTTTGTAGTTTATATTCATATTATTGAGTTTCAGAAAAGAGGTCTCTCCTACATTCACTTGCTTATCTTCATCCTCAAGATCATATTCAAGATTCTTATTATATAAACTCTATGATCTCAGCTCAACTATCTAATCCTTAGCTCAATCCTCTTTTCTATGCAAAAGTCACCAAGTATATGCTGCATAGTCCATGTGGTGTTGACAATCTCCAAGCCAAGTGTATGGTCAATGGATAATGTAGTAAACACTTTCTCAAAGACTATAGAAAGAGAACAGATTGGGCTGAGGACAGATATATGGTCTTTTACTGTTCTTAACTTTTTCTTCTCTTTGATTGTTATATTAATATAGAGGGCTAACTGATGAAGTGGCTAAGTCTTATATTCTCTGAGACCAATTCAAAACTAGACTATATAATGATGTCAAGTACAAACTATGTCATATAAACTACTATTAAGCTGACTAGGAGATACTAGAGGATGATGTTTATGATTATAGCCTTTGTGATCTAAACAGAATATTGGTAGGAATAGAAAGAAGTCTTGTTGAGTTTCCATTTATGCCTCTTCCACAGCAAGAGTGGGGTTACAGAATATCCAATCCTCTCTTATGGACTGAGTAGTATAATGTAGATGAAATGGCAACTTTAGTAAATAAGCAGAGGGCAATGTTTAACTCTAAACAAACTGCTGCTTTTAATGCTGTTTTGGAGTCTATTACTAACAATCAGGGTTATATTTTTTTATTTATACTGTTAGTGGTTGTGGAAAGACTTTTCTTTGTAATACTATTACTGCTGAAGTTAAAAGAAGTTCACTTATACTTTAAGATTTCTATTTTTATTCATAAAGAAGACTTTGTGGCTGAACTCAAGTGTAATAGTTACATGTTTCCAGTCATCCAACAGACCAAGGTTATTATGTGAGATGAAGTTCCTATACAACATAAGTATGCTGTAAATGCTATTAATTAATGTCTTAGAGATTTACTTAAAGTAAATATTAACTTGGACTTAGTATCTACTAAATTAACATATTGCTTAGAATAATCATCCATTTGGTAAAATCACTGTGGTATTTAGTAGAGACTTTTATCAGACTTTGCCTGTTGTACCTAGAGGAATATATCAACAAGTGGTGGCAGCATTTTTTTGTAGAGGAAATTTGTGGAAAAAAATCAAGTTCTTTTATCTTAGACATAACATATACTTAGGCCATTCTGAAGCTGATGATTATTATGTTCAGTAGTTGTTAGAAATTGGTACCAGTACAACAATAGATGACAGTGATATGATTCAAGTTCCTTAGCCTATGCTTTGTGCTGATCTCAACACTCTCATTAATGAAATCTATCCAAGGATTAGCTATCAAGAGATTAAATAAAGAAGACCAGTACTTTTTGGATCACATTATTCTCTGTTCTAGAAATGATAAAGTACACAATATTAATGAAGCTATTCTCTAACAGTTCAATCTAGGACCAAATACAGAAGTCCATATGCTGAGAAGTGTAGACTCTGTGTCTAAGAAAGATGGAATGCACTATACTTATTCTGCAGAATTTCTTCAACAACTTAATACTGGTAGATTGTCTCCTGCTTTACTTTGTCTCAAAGTTGGCTGTTCAGTTATCTTGCTAAGAAACTTGGATCCAGGAGAAGGACTTTGTAATGGAACAAGAATGGTAGTGTTGAATGTGAGAAGAAAAGTACTCTAGTGTAGGATTATCAGTAAGAACAGAAGGTTTGCAGAAAAGATTGTGTTGATTCCAAGAATTAGACTATCACCCAATACAGAAACACTGTTTGTACCACTTAAGAGACTTCAATTTCCAGTTAGACTAACCTTTGCTATGACTATCAACAAGTCTCAAGGATAGTTAGTAGAGCATGTAGGAATTAATCTTGAAACACTAGTGTTTTTACATAGACAGCTATATGTAGTATTTTCAAAATATACTTTACTATTGAACATTTCAGTACTTCTTCTAGAGCAGAGCCAAGAGAGCAGAAGAACACTTAATATAGTATAGAAAGAAGTATTTAATAGTATTAGACTATAGTAAAAATTGTATTGTATGTATATATTGCAATAGACTTAAAAACACCTTAAATAATATTAGGACATAAGTAATGAGAAAATAAAAAAATTATATAATTCAGATATAAGTTTAGTTATTACTACTCAGAATTAGTAGATACTAAAGTCCATGCTAAAGGCACAGATGAAAGCCTTATTCAATGAGGACTTGGAAAAGGTTTACTTCACAATCTCATATCTTTGGGATATTGCTTTGTGCAGAAACTTTCTAACATTTTTGGTTCCTACTCACCTAAAGATGAAAACAAAGACACTATAGTAGTAATTCCTTTCCCTACCAATAAGAAGGCAGTGAATTATTTCATTTATTTTGCCAAGTACCAGAATCACATTAGATGGGATGACTACTCTCTTTAAAAAGTTGTAAAGGATACACTACCAACCAGAATAAGTGAGGAGCTGCAATCCAGTAGGAAGAATTTTTCCATCTTCAAAGGGTTAAAGAGGATAGTCATGAGAATTGACAACAATCATTGGAAATGTGTTCAAAAAACCCCTTGTACTGACTCAAGCTGATTTCCAACCATTGAAAGAACCAATGCAACTAAATATCTCTTTTGGGACAGGCTAAGACCCCCAGCACCTAGAACCTCTCTACCCTAAGCCCTACAATTGTTATCCTCACCTTTATCAATCTTGGGTTTAGATGGAAGGCTGATCCTGTTGGAATGACAGTGTCATCTAGACCTGGGCCTTTGTATGCACTGTAGGCTATTAGGTTGTCTAGCTAAGAATTGCCCAAGACAAACCACCAGGAAACATACCAGACATGGAGAGCTGTGGGGCATAGATTGACACTCCACAATTGTTGGGTGAGCCACCAAAAAACATTGAAGTAGCCTTCCCATCTTCTAAGGGTCAACTGCTTAGACAATTCCTGGGAACTCAGTCTGAAAGTAGGGGCTGCAAGAACTCTGGGTGCAGGAGCCTTATACATTGTGGTATACTCCTCCCTCATGACTCATCTGTTCAAGGGTCTGTTGGATTCAGGCTCTTCACACTGTCTTGTTGATTCTGTGTTTGTCCTATCTCAGAAACTGTTAACTCATACCATTGCCCCCCTGTCCCTATCCTTAATAGATGATACCAGTAATAATCATGTATCCCAGATTATTAGTCTCCCAATCAAGTTTGCTTGTGGTTTGTGCTGCTAGTGGGACTTTTTTGTAACCTTCTTAAATGGAACTTGTGAAGTGATACTGGACCACAACTGGTTACAACACCAGAATCCAGAAGTCAATTGTAAGTCAGGCTCATTAAGTTTGAAACCCACCTTACACTCTAGTGGGTCAAGGAAAGCTGATAACTCTCCAAATATATATGTCTCTGAACCAGTAGACCCCCCTCAATGCACATTACCACCAGCTGCCCCAACTGCTTTCTGGCAGACCCCTAAGGTAGCCTTAATCAGTGCTACAGCATATACCTGAGCCTGCAGGACTAATGGCACATTATCTTTCCAACTCTTCCTCAATGATGAGAAGACCCTGCTGGGTCACATGAGTGCTTGTGGAGAGAATGAGCCTAACCTAGACCAAATACCAGAAGACTACTGTGAGTTTGCAGATGTTTTCAGCAAAAACTGCACAAAAACCTACCTCCCCATCATTCCCATGACCTTACCATCCAAATGGAGGATAGAAACTATTCCACCCTTGGGGCCAATCTACTCATTGTCAGCAGAAGAGTTATATACATTGTGAGATTTTATAGATGAAAACATTAGGATTGGCCTGATTGAACTGTTGAAGTTACCTTGTGGGATACCAGTACTGTTTGTAAAGAAAAAAGATGGGTCTCTTTACTTGTGTATCAATTACCAGAGACTAAACAAAATCATCTGAGACTAAACAAAATCACCTACAAGGACCATTACCTGATCCCCCTTGTGTCTAACCTCCTAGATACTTCTAAGAAAGTGAGGATCTATTCCAAAATAGACCTACATAGTGCTTATTATCTTGTAAGAATTGTGGAAGATGATGAGTGGAAAACTACCTTTCATACCTGATATGACTTTTATAAGTGGCTAGTGATGCCCTTTGGCTTGTCAAACACCCCTTCTGCCTTCCAATGGCTTATAAATGGAATATTCTCTGACTTGTTGGACATGTGTATTGTAATCTAGTTAGATGATATACTGATCTATTCAAACAACACCTCAGAGCACAAGAAACATGTTAAAGAGGTCTTACAACACTTATGCATCAACAGGCTATATACATCTTCTAGAAAATGTGTTTTCCACCATGAAGAGGTTAAGTTTTTAGGTTTTGTACTGGGTCCCCATGGAGTACAAATGGATCAGAGCAAGGTCCAAGTCATACAAGATTGGCCAACCCTGTAACACTTGAAGGATATACAAGCATTCTTAGGATTTGCTAATTTTTATAGACATTTTATTTAGAATTACTCCAAGATTACAGTTCCTCTCATCTGTTTGACTCAGAAAGTAGTCCCCTAGCACTGGTTACCAGAGTGTAAGCTGGCATTCCAAAGTCTGAAGAAGTCATTTGTTATGGTACTAGTCCTAGTCCACTGGAACCTGGACTCTCCTATTATACTGGAGACAGACACTTCTGACTTAGCATTGGCTGCTATTCTCTTCACCTATGTGGATGGAGAACTACACCCTATTGTCTTCTACTCTTGGGTACTTAATACTACTGAACTGAACTATGATATTCACAGTAAAGAATTGCTTGCAATATTCAAGGCCTTTAAAAAGTGGAGGCACTATCTAGAAGACACCTCTGTCCCCATAGATATGATTACAGATCACAGAAACTTGGTATATTTTTGTGAATCAAAAAGCCTCTTCAGACAACAGGCCTGTTGGTCTGAGTACTTATTCCAGTTCAACCTCCAGATTTGATTTTGCCTGGGTTCCCTGAGTTCCAAACTAGATGCTCTGACCCACAGGTGGGATGTTTACACTAAAGGCATCAAAACCTCATCTCCACATCCAAACCACTACTCAATTTTCCAGGACCAACAAGTCACTGTGTAGGTCAAGTCAGGTCACTTATTAAACATTGCCTTACCCACAACACCACCCCTGGATGACAGTTTACTACTTTGCAATATCTGGCATACCTTGTCTGAAGACCCAGCTATAACAGACCTACTGTACAATCCACCTCTCAATCAGAATAACTAGTAGAAGATAGGTCTCAATGGTTTACTATGCTACTGTAACCGAATTTTTGTACCCAATACAGGAGACCTGCAGCTTCAAGTCTTGAAGTCCAGACATGACCACCCTCTGGCTGGCCACTTTGGCCAATTCAAAACACTTGAGTTGTTGCACCAAGACTTCACCTGGCCAAAGCTATGAGTCTTTTTCACAGATTATATGAAAACCTGCAACACATGCATGAAGAACAAATTCTGCCACTACAAACCTTACAGTGTACTAAAGCAATTACCTGTGCCCCTCTACCCTTGGGATTCTATTTTGATGGACTTCATAGAACAATTACCTAAGTCCAATGGTTATACCAACATTCTTGTTATCATAGATAGACTATCAAAGCAGGTGATATTCATTCCTACCTCAAAAATGCTTGACTCCCCCACCCTTGCTTCCCTTTCTATCTTCCATGTGTTTGCAAAATACAGTTTACCTTCCCATATTACTTCTGACCAGGATGCCAAGTTCATTTCCAGGTTCTCAAAGTTCTTAGCCCAAGTGTTGTAGCACATGAAACTCCATTTTACCTCTGGCTACCATCTAGAAGTGGATAGACAGACTGAATGGGTCATGTAAGGGCAGCCAGAGCAGAGCAACTCCAGGAGAAACCTCAGTATATCATTAAACTCTAGAATGTGTTACAATCTACCTCCAGGAGAAACCTCAGAGAATAGGATGAGGCTCCTGGAAGATAATCTACACTATATATACCAATTCCCTAGTTATGGATGTCTCAGCTGTCAGGGACAAGAGCTCAGGAGGAGGCAACTAATTAAACCTGGAGTAACAGTTATTTAATTAGTTGTCAGAGTTACTCCAGCTTGTTGTCACTGGTGTGTCAAAAGTGGACTTTGGTACAGTCCCCTTACATTCACCCCCCCTCCAAGATTGCTGCATCTTGAAGCAATAGGTCTGGGTTGAAAAATGATGTTGAAGTCTGCCTTGTGAATGTGTCTCGGAGCTGCTGGATGTCTATGGTAGAACTCTGCTACTAAGTTGGGTGCTGAAACATCAGAGAGACTTCCAAGAGTTGTGTTCTCTACTGTATCTTTTTTACTTGACCAAGAACTGAAACCTTCTCTGGTGCCAATGGCTATTGAGTATCTCCTCTACTTTTCATCCCTCTTTTCTATCTATGATGACAGAGGGTGGTAGATGTCCTAGCCTTCATCCTGGGATTGGGTCAGCCAGAGTAGTAGAGAGCTTCACCACATTGAATACAGGATAGAGTTTCTTCATTGTGGGAGGCAGCTTTAATCAATAGGCCAGGGGTCCCACTTGACATTCTACTGCAAAAGGTTTGAGTCTGCAGTGTAACAGTTTTGCAGAAGGATGTATAGTCTTGATGTCTGATGCATCAAGGAACACTATCTCTGGGGTGGAATACTGGAGCCAGATTCTCTTTTGGTTGTAGTACCAGGCCATGTTCTCTTGTGCCTTCCAGATCATGGACTTGGCTTCTTCAATGGCTGATTCCATCCAGTCTTTAAACTTGTTGATAGTCTCTAGTCTGGAGGGGCATTGCCTCAGTTCAAAGCCCATCTGTGGGTTCTGTCCAGTGTTGAGTAGAAAGGACATCTGCTGCATAGCAGCATAGACATGGTTGTTGTGTTGGAACTCTTCCAGTAGAAGAAGGTTGTACCAGTTGTCTTGTTGTTTGTTGATGAAGATCTAGAGGTACTGATCCAGTTCTTGGTTGATGTGTTCCATCTGTCTATCCATCTGCAGATGCCATGCCATGGAGGATTCTAGTTGTATACCTAGCAGTTTGTAGAGTTCCTTAGTGAACAGAGCTACAAACTGTGGTCTGTGGTCCAATATGACATGTTGAGGGAGCCCATGGAGTTTCCAGACATGATGGAGGAACAGCCTAGCTGCTTTTTCTACTGTTACTGTTGTGTGGATCAGAATGAAGTGTGCTCTTTTTGACACCAAATCTACCACTGTTATGACTGTGTTGCAACTGGAGGATTTGGGGAGTTCTACTACAAAGTTGACACTGAGCATGTTCCATTGTATTTTGGAGACCAGAAGAGCATGTAACTCATCTACTGGAGAGTGTTGCACAGGTTTGGTACATAGGCAGAGGTCGCAGGTGCTAGTGTATTGACCTATATACCTTGACATTTGAGGCCATCAGTAGTTTTGCAACACTAACTCCAGTGTTTTCCAGTGTCTGGGATATCCAACTATTTTGGAGTCATAATACAACAAAATGATCTGTCTTCTCAACTCTAGGTTCTGAGGTATGTAGATTTTGCCCCAGAATTGGAGCAAACTGTCTATGTTAGACCATTCTGAAGGGTGTAGCAACTTGTTGGCAGACTGTTGTAGCTCTAGAGCAGCCTTTATAACTGGCTCTTCTAAGTCTCTATCTTGGTTACCATGTCAGATGTTAGAGAGTACCTTTTGCTCAACCCTAGTGAGTTTGACTTCTTCAAGTGCTCAGACAGTGAAGAATTTGTAAAAGATCACTGGGCACCACTTTCCATCTGTGGGCAACTATTGTGACAGGACTACTCTGGTAGCAAAGTTGGAGCTATCTACCTTGATCCTAAAGGGGTCTAAATCCTGTGGCGATACCAGCACCAGAGCAAAGGTCACTGCTAGTTTGAAGATGTCAAAGGCCTTCTGTTCCTTGTTTGCCCAGGTCCACACTTGGTCAGCTTGGGTTAGGTCAAAGAGGGGGCATACTAGGGCTGAGAAGTCCTGTATAAATCACCTATAGAAGTTGACAAACCTCAAGAAGGCTTGGATATCGGTCTTGTTCTCTAGGGTTGACCATTTGCAGACTCCAGCAACCTTGATGGGGCCCATAGAAACTTTGTTCTCTGAAATGACCAGACCTAAGTATTCAATCTATTCCTTCTGGAATTTGCACTTCTCAGGGTGGAGAAACAACTTATGCTCTGCTAACATCTCTAGTACTCAGCAGACTGCTCTTGCATACTCTTACACAGTCCTTGTGAAGATGAGAATATTGTCTAGGTAGACAATTACTATATCCTCTACTATGAGATCTCAGAATATATCATTCATCATTATCTAGAAGGTGGCTGGGTTATTGGCCATACCAAAGAACATTACCAAAGGTTTGAACAGCCCTCAGTTGGTATGGAAGGCAGCCTTCCACTTGTCTCCAGGCTTGATGCAGACATTGTTGAAGCCCCAGTGAATGTTAAGCTTGGTGAAGTACTTGGCTCTGCAGAGTTGAGAGATAAGCTTGAAGATCAAGGGGAGAGGATATTTATTCTTAATCATCATGGAATTAAGGGCTCAATAACCCTGGACCAATCAGAGGGAACTGTCTTTCTTCTTGATGAAGAACACCAGAGTAGTCATAGGGGATTTAGAGGGTCAAATACATCCTGTGTGCAGGTTCTTCTCAAGGAAGGTATCTAGCTTCTTTTGCTCCACTGGAGAGAGGGGGTACACCTTGGATGACTTCAGCTCCAATCTGGGTCTGTAGCTGGCATTGGAGACCAGGGCCTGGAAGGAGTCCAAATAGTCTTCCACCATCTGATTGCTTTGGTAGTAGGAGGACCCTTCTAAAACATTAGTGGTGTCTGACTCTGTATTGACAGGAAAGAACTTCTGTTCAAAGGCTGACCAAGATGAGATGGGAAAGATGCCAGTATCTACTTCCATACAGAATAGATTCTTAGACCACTTGGCTACTCATCCACTCTTGAAGAATATGAGCACCCAGAAAATCTTCTCTAGGTCTAAGTCAAACTGTTCCAGGGTGAATTACATATAGAGAGAACAGAAGTTGAGAAATGTCTGACCAAAACTCCAGTCTCCACTGAAGTCTGGGGGTAAAGGGAGTTTGGAGCAGACTGGAAAGTAAGCAACAGTCATTATAGGATAGGACACTGATAGAGGGTGGTACCAGAGGAGGAGTATTTGTTACTGGAGTTAAAGGTGGGTTTCCAACAAGCTATGTAAGCTACTGTAGCTGTATAGTCAGGGTAGCAAGGGTAGTGTTGATGTTATTTTTGGCATTATTCTGCCTTTTGGAGAGTTGCTGCAGGTGGTTGTGGAGATAGTCCAGGACATTGGCTATGCTCTTGAGTTCTCTGACAGCATTGACATATCAGGAGTAAAGTGCACAAAAGGTCAAGATGGGCAAAGAAGAGCTACCTATGGGTGGCTGTCCATTGGGAGATCCTATTCTTCTGTAAGGGTGATTGGAGCAGAGCAACTCCAGGAGAAATCTTAGTATATAATTAAACTCCAAAATATATTACAACTTACCTCCAGAAGAAACCTCAGAGAATAGAATGAGACTTCTGGAGGGTAATCTATACTATATATACCAATTCCCTAGTTATAGATATTTCAGCTGTCAGGGCAGGAGTTTAAAAGGAGACAACTAATTAAACCTAGAATAACAGTTATTTAACTAGTCAGAGTTACTCTAGCTCATTGTCATTGGTGTGTCAGGAGTGGACTTTGGTGCAGTCCCCTTACAGGTCAACCAGACTCTTGAGCAATATCTACAGTTGTACTGTAACTATCAGCAAACAAACTGGGTGCAACTACTTCCTCTAGCCAAATTCACTTATAACAATGCTCTCTCAGCCACAACAGGAGTCTCTCTCTTTTATGCTAACAAAGGTTATCATCCATGTTTACAAACTCATTCACTACAGGACCTACCCTCAGAAAGTACCCAACAATATGCCACGAACCTAGAAACAGACCACTCAGAGAACTGAAGAAGACCATCTTAGATATATAGAGATACTACCAGACCCCTGCTAACACTCACAGATCACCACCCCTGAACCTCCTAGTAGAGAATTAAGTTTCTGTATTAACAAAGTACCTGAGAATAACACAACCATCTTTAGAAAACTGGCTGAATACTTCCTTGGCCCCTTCTACATCACAGGAAAACCCAGTGCCCAGTCTTACCAGATAAAACTACCAAACCACCTATACTTGGTATATCTAGTACTCCATGTTTCCTAGTTAGAACCAGCATCCCCAAGCACTATTCCCAATCATACAAACCCACCACTATCAATTGAAGTTGATGACAATCTCAAATATAAGATATCACAGATCTTGAAATCAAAATAGAACCATTGTAAAAAATTATCCCTTTTTTACTATGTACAGTTGGTAGGGTTACAAGAGCACAAACAAAGAAAATTCCTGGATTAGTGCCTCAGAACTTGCACACATCTGTAAACTAGTATAGGACTTTTATTTGCAGAACCTAGACAAGCCCAGATCAACCAATGTCTCTAATCCATTATACCACTCAAAAGACATAGCAAGTTCTTTGAGTAAAAGAGAGAATTCTTAAGAAAGGCTACTATCACACTTTTGCCTTTTTGTATAACCACTGTCACTTCCTATCACTCATTTACCTTTTTTAAAATATCTATTTTTATAATATTTCTACAGTACCCAGGATTGTCTAGAATTCTTTACAGTTCAAGCTACTCCTTCTAGAAACTATAAGTAGCTTAGTCCTGTTACTCAATTCTTAGTCTAGTTCTCAACTAAACATTAATACAACTCTTCTGATTATTTGAACTATACTCCCTGACTTATTCTTCAGTTTGACAGAAACATAGTATTGCTATTTTAGCTTTTACTATAGCATATTGTCTATATTTGTCTTAACAAAGCTACTTTGCCTTTAAGTAATAACAATATAGTATCAACTATAAAACCATAATATACATTAACTTACATTTATATAATAAACTTACTAACATTGAGTATTATTAGATATTGTGCTTTTCATAGTTTTTTTTTGTTTAAAAAATTTATAATACAGTACTTAATTGTAGTCTATAGTAAACTATCTACAATAAGAGTCTACAAGAGTCTTAGAGACCATAATTCTTTTATTACTAGTAAGAGATACTATTAGTATTGAGAAAAAAATCTAACCTAGAAAAAAAGAGAAAACTAAGTATAAGTTGTTCATAACTAATCTTTAAATAGTGCATTCAGGTCTGTTAACCTATTATATCTAAAATACAAAATCAAAAAAGACTAAAACAAATGAGACTGAGAAACTATTTGTTTATGAAGGCTCAGGAGATAAACAATTCTAGAAAGTAAAGGTAAATATACTAAAGTACTCCTTTAAAAACTTGACAAAGTTCTTGACCAATGGCAATAGATTATTCAAGAGAGTGTAAAGAAACTGACAATAGTTAGCAAAGATGTGTTAACATATTTCTATCTAATAATAGCTATATAAATACTACATATACTCTACAAAAAAAAAGTACTATTTAAACTTTTCAATGAAAACATAGTTGAAAATAGCTTAAATTACTCTAGTATATAATATAACTAACTTGCCAATAAAAGAAAGCTAGCTGTTTTCTTTGGTATAGAAAGACTAAAAAAGTTTATAATTACTACCTTTGAGAAAAAAAAATAGCAATCTTAATATAAGAAATAAGTAAAAAAAGTTTTCTATGTATTTAAACAAGAAATAACACTCTTAAAACAAAAAGTGTCTAGAAAAGTAACTAGATATTATCTAGTAGTAATTCAAGTACTAGTAATATTAACTTAAATAATAACATTTGTTCTCTTAGTAAGCAGCAGACACAGCTTGTATATTCCTAAAAGAAATAACACTTGTGTTAATAACAACAAGTATTAATAGATCAAAAAAAGCTTTATAACAGGTATAGTTAAGAGTCTAAAGTTAAGTCTTGCAAAAGCTCTTTTTTAAACAATTACAAGAGTAGAAAAAAACATAATTAGAGAAGTTGTTTAATAATTTATATTCTGGACATATTTTAGAGTAAAGTAGATTAAAATATTCTATGAAATTGAATAGTGAACACTAAAAAGAAATATTAGTATATATTAAAAGAGAAAAGTAATAGCTTTAAGACAAAATTACTTAACTAGTATCTTAAAATAAAGATAAATAAAAATAAAATATAGTTTTTAGAAAAGAAATCTATACTTTAGTAGATGCTCTAGCAAAGTTTTTTATAGCTTATATATAGTTTTTTGAGTAATATTTATATATTGTATTTTATTTTATAATATACAAACTTAAATACAGAACCAAAACATTATTATATTTACTATAGTTTTTTATAACTTATAGTATAACTACTTTTTATATTTTTTAAAGATATATATTAGGGTTTATAAATATAATAAGTTTAATAAATATTAAAATAGTTTTAGATCTCAAAACAAACCTATTAGTTTTATAAATTCTTTGGTAATTAGTATTAGATATAATTCAACAAGTATATTAAAATTAAACTATTTGTCTTATATATTTTAAGTTTAATAAAGATATTATTAATAGTAGTTGCAGTATATATATATATATATCAAACTATTGAAATACTATTAATAAATTCTAGATGTATAAAACTTTAATTATAGTAGTTATTTTTATATCTATTAATATTATTCTTGTACTTGAAAACTACTATTTATTTTTTAAATAATTATTTACTATTACTTTGTAGTTTATAATAACTGTAATTTTGTTTTATGTTTATAATACTCTTTACAACTTTGTTAATAGTATAATTATCAGCTAAATACTTTATGTATAAATAAGACTATATAAAAAATAGTATATATATATTTCAAATAATACAGTATTAGCTTAATTGTTATTTTATATACTATTAAACATGTAATACAGTAACTTTAGATATAGATTTATAATAAATTGGATTAATTAGTCCAGTATTATATAAAGTTAACTAATATTTAAACTTTATTTAGGTTAGTTTATAGCTATTTATTTAATTTTTATAACTATTATGGTTTATTTTTACACTTGTTTATACACTAGTACTTTGGTTCTTAAATATTGTATTTACTAAGGATATATTTGTAAAAAATTTTATTTAGCTTTTATTTTATACTATTACACAATGTTTTTGAAAATAGCAATATATTTTTTGAATATAAACACATAATAAAAAAAATATCAAAAGTTTTTGAAATTTAAAGTAGTTCTTTGTTTTATTTAAGAATAGATAATAATTTATAGATAATATATCAATATTAAAAACCTTGTATCTCTATGAAATTTTATTACCCTAGAATCTATTTATAGCTAAAAAAAAGTGTATTAAAAAAAGCTTTACAATGAATATTGAAGCAAATAATTATGTTAAGCAATTTCTGAGATATTAGCAATTTAATATTTAGTGTCTTGGAAGTCACCAACTAATCTCCTGATAACTTGATGAATACCAATTGCTTTGAGATGTTTTTGGTATTGTTGAAAAAGTATTCTTGAAGGCTTTTAGTAGTCATTTAAATCATTAAAATTAGTTGAGTATTTTAAAAGTTATAGTTCAAATGAAGTTTGTAATAGGCCATTCTATTTAAGTGTTTCAGGGATTGGCTATTATACTGTAACAAATTAGTATATTTGCTTTATAATAAAGTAAATATCACAAGCAATAGATCTAAAACTAAAACAATATCACAAAAATAATATAAATATAACAACTAATTACATATCTACTAGAATAAAATATATATACTTTGCTTATATAAGTACAATATTTATATTTTATGTTTTTTTTTATCTTCAACTTTTGGTTGAGATTAGTTAAGTCATTTTCTTTTTTCTTAGTAAAAAAACTTATAAGTATTATTTTAGAAATAACTTTGTCTATTTTTGCTTTTTGTATTTAATATTGTATTTTGACTATCAGAGTATTATTTCTTCTCTTATTATTTTCTCTTACATATTTTTCTTGTTTTTTTTTGACTAGCTTTTATTTATCTGTTTGTTTTTGAGCTTTTTCTTTTTACTATTCTTTTTTTTTGTTTCAAAGTTTGAACTTACTTCAGCTTATCTTATAAAATAACCAGGTATATTTTTACTACTTTTGTAAATTTTTGTTCTCTTGTAGTTTTAACTATAAGTAGTTACATGAGAGTTACAAAATAAGTAAGTAATATTTGTTGTTTGTATTAAACAAATAATATTATATAATTTTATATTGGTGATTATCAAAAGTATATTTGCTATAGTAAAAAATTAGTAAATTTATACTTTTTAGTATATAAACATTTAATATAGTTGTATTTATAAAATTAAGTAAAAAAACAAAAATAACTACATTAATTTACATAAGTTCTTTTGAATATAGTTATCTATATTTTTAGAGCTAATAGTTATATATTTACATAAAAATAAATGTTAATTTAAATAACCAAGGTATTGTAATTATATAAAAAGTATTAAATATATTTTTTTACTATAGAGCAAGTATACTTTGTATTTTTATTATAATAAAATTGATTAATAACTAATATATAGATTTTATGATACTGATTATCCCTTTCCATTACTAATTCTATGAGTATATAATTATAGCTATATTGTTTACTAAGATCTAGTCTTTAATATTTAGTTCTAAATATATTATTTTATATTTTGATCTATTCATATACTTATTCAGTTTTCAATACTTGATCTTAGCTAGAGTTTTACAAGTATATACATTTAGAATTTATTCTCTAAAACTCTCTAATTTCTAAAGCTTAATAGTACCAACTACTATATTTAGTCTAACAACATAAAGGCAGTTCTACAAGCTCATCTTCTATAGCTCTTTGTGAAAGAATTAAAAGACTGTTTCTCTATACCCTTTATAACTTACTCTTTTGGTTCTGAAGACAAACCCTTTATTATTACCTCTGCTCAATATAGGAACTAAATTACTTCTAAAAAGAAATATCTTAACTGGCTATAATCTAACTCTATAGCTATAGATTTGATATAAAGTACTATTAAGTTTGGTCAACAAAAATATATTCAAGATGCTATTACCTCAAAGAATATATAAGATTGTCTACAAACAATCTATGTTATATAACAGCAAGAAATCAATGTCTATTGTTATTATTAGAAATTATATACCAAAAAATAAAACAAACATACTACTATATCTAATTATATTGACTTTTTTTTTAGCTTTACCATTGCATTACTGAATCTAGTCAAAAACTAAAGAACATTTATATTGTTTATATTATTTTTCTCTTACTTTTTCATTCTAGTATCTAAAATATTGTAAAATAAAATCTCCTAGATAAGAGCAGTTAGTGAACTTACTCTTAATTCTATTACTGCTAAACTATTGTCAGTATTTGATTATATCAAAAAAGAACATTAATTTGATAAATCTGAGAAAAAATAGAAGACTAATCAGTTAGTCTTACTTGCCAAGTCATCTTCAAATATAGACAATTCTAGAAAATCTAAAAATATAAAAAGAGAAAGTTTAGGCCAAAGTAAAGACCTACTGGATTGGTCTGTTGTACTTATAAAGAAAAAAAACACTAGAGTTCCAAATGTCCAAAAAAAAAGAATAAAAAACATACCAAGCCTGGTAGTTCTACTCACATAGCTATTGAATTGCCTGGAAATTGTAAGATTGAAAAAATACTTATAGTACTTAACATCTGTTGTAAAATTAGTCAAGCTGATATAGCCTCCATTGTTGATATAACTGATAGCATTCTCTTAGATTGTGCTATAACTTTCTATATGTTTTCCAAATGCTATTTATTTTTTTTCTACTAATCTCTTATCAATAATAAGTACATAGCTGTAGATAGACAAAATCATATTCCTATAGTTGGTATTGGATTAGTTACTCTGATTATGATTCTTTCCAATAGTACTTTAAAATTTACCTTAACCAATACTTTTTATATTCCTAACCTAGATACTAATCTTATCAGTCTAGGAGTTTTTCATCACAAAGATACTTTAGTCTAAAACTGAAAGAGAGATTTAATAATATCATAAAATAAAAAGAGTCTATTTATAGTAGTCTTTGAAAGATCTACCAGTATATTATATCAGATCTAATGTATTGATACAAGTAATGAAAGTACATTTGTTACCAAAACTGTCTCTAGTATATACTTATGGTATTATCAGATGAGATATTTAAGCTCCAGGATTATTGATTTAATACTTTACAACCAGGCTGTTAATAAACTTAAAATCAGTAATATATATAAAACAACTGTTTCTTATCTTCCAGAACAAAATAGAATTGTAGAATATACTATTGCTATCTTCTTTGAAATGGTCCATTATATATTGTAGAGTACAGATGTTAACCTAAAATACTAGGATGAAGCTTTTATGTATACCATACATATTAGAAGTTTAATACTCACTTTTAGATCAAAGAATATAGTTTACTATGAAACTTGAACAGAGTATAAGCCTAATATTTCTTATCTTTGTATTTTTGGATCTCTTGGTTGGATTTATATACCTAAACAAGTTAAAAAGGGAAAATTAGAGCTGAGAATAGTAAAAGTTTAGTTATTAGAATAGTGGACTGATGAAACAAAAAAATATAGACTAGAAAACATAGAAAGTAATAAGCTTATTACCTTACAAGATTATTTTTCTTTTCCAATAACTACTATCATAGTAAACCAAATATTCACAATAAATTGTCTACTATTAATACTTGTTCTCTTAGTCCACAGACTATCCCCTCTAGCACTAGTGAGTCTCTAGACTTACTTAATATTATCTCTTATATCAGTTCTAAAATGTTATGAGTCATCTTGATTATGATCAAAGATAATATATTTATAGAATAACAGACAAGAGAATTGAACTGGCAGTCTCTTGGCTAGTTGTAGAATACTATCAATATAAATAAGGGCAAATAGCATACTTGTATAAGTAACTAGCACAATTGATTAAGAACTCTATTGAATTTTCTTTGTAACCTTCAAAAACTTAGCTACTAAGTCAACTTGACTTAAGTTATACAACAGAAGAACTTGATACTACTTCTTAAATACCATTTATCTTAAGTCTTGTTTACTCTTTTATTCTCACATCATTTCAACCCTTGACTGATGATCATTACAATTACTAGTCACCTCTATATATAGCTGGGCTCTTAGCTTAAGGAAACTTGGTAGTTAGTTAGAGACTACTGGTGGTAGTATGGTACTAAATCCAGATATTATATCCAAGACCTGACCTTACAGTTGGATAGTGTTTAGTAGACTACTTGTACTCTTTCACTTTATTAACCTTGTACTGGAGGTCTATTGTGATCTATATATGTAGAGGAATAGTAGTGCATCTCTAGGAAGCTGCTTAGAGTAGGAATCCTCTTTTTAAAGACAATAGTGTAACCCTAGTACTAGGATAGTAGTCAATAAGACAGTAGGTGTTTGGTTAGATAAAGATTTTGTACCCCAGTAGACATAACTTAAGTAAGATCAAAATCTTTCACTTTGACCTTGAGATATTAACACTATATCTCAATAACAATACAACAACTTATTGAGTAATATGCTCAAAGAAAAACAAGCTCTTGTTTTACTAAAGGTACAATTAGAAGAAAGAGAATATTGAAGTTGTAGAAAGTTCAGACATCTAGTCCATAACTACAGAACAAAGAAAGAAAAGGAGAAGAAAAAAAAGAAAAACCCCAAAATAAATATAGGATATTGGCAACTAGGATAATGCAATGTAAAGTAAAAGGTAAAGTAGAAGTAAAATAGTAAGAAAGAGTGGAGGAAGAAGTAAAGTGCTTTAGATACTAAAGAGTTGGGTACTGCAAATGGAAGTGTCCAAACATAGTAGCAGAGAAAAAGAAAAGGAAAGTAGAGGAGGCAGTATATATGGCTAGACTACAAAAGGTATAGTAAGAAAAGAGGCCAGTATGTCCTGTATAGAAAAAGATATAGGAGTACTGTGAGAAGTAAAGTATCCCTCTAAAGGATATGCTCTTGCTTGAGAGAAAATGGATTACAGAGGTGATAGTAGTAACCTATATAAACTATGGGAAATATGAAAGCAAGAGAGTTTAAATCCATAAAAATTGAGGACAAGGGTTTTTTCTTGAAAGACAAGTAAAAAACATGTGGTGTAATATCTGCCAAAAAGAGTGTAGTGTGTGGAGTATAGAAGAAGAGATACAATAAAAGAAAGAGTACTAGAACAAGAAAGAAAGAAGATTCTGTATCTAAAATATAGTACAGGAAAGAGGAAACCATGGTAGAACTAGGAAGTAGTAGTATATTCATAAAGGGAAAAGCATAGCAGAGTAGTACACAAACAGAAGTTCCAAAAGATGCAGCAAAAAAAAAGAATAACCAAAGGAACATTAGAAGAATATTTAAAATGTTAAGAGAAGTATAGCTGAATATTGGAATAGAAAAAGTAGATATGTATGAAAGTATTGGAAATGTTTATGAACAGAAAGATGACAACAAAAAATGAATTTAAGCTGCAGAAGTTAGAAAGGCCCATGGTAGTGAGGAATATAGATAGTACAAATAATAGTGGAGGAGCAATTACATACTAGATAAAGGTTAAATGTATACTACAAAAGTTACATGAAAAGAATAAGAATAGATGTAATGTAATTTGGGGAGAACAAACATTATACTGGATATACCATGGTTGCAAATACACAACTCTGAAATAAATTGGGAGATAAGGGAAGTCAAAATAACAAAATACCTACCAATCTGTAAAAGAAGTATTATAGCAAGAGAAGATACAGAGAAAAGGAAAAAAGTAGAGAGAAAGATTAGAGCAATAGAGAAATTGAATAGAAATAAATAGAAAATGTCAATGGAGGAGAAATTCAATAATAAAGTTGAATTAAATAGGAAAAAAGTAAAGAAGATAGTACCACAGAAATTTCACAAGTGGCTTAAAGTATTTGAAAAAGCAAAGTCAAAAAGGATGCTAGTAAGAAAATCTTAGAACCATATAATAAATCTAAAAGAAGATTTATACCAAGGAACAAAAGAACATATTTAATGTTGAGAGAAAAGAAGAAGGAAGTGAAAGAATTTGTGGAGGAATAGTTAAAAAGGATATATTAGACCTTTAAAGTCACTCTAGATCTTGCTAGTATTCTTTGTAAGAAAAAAGAACAAAAAGAAAAAAATGGTACAGAATTATCAATATCTAAATAAAGAAACAGTCAAGAATAACTATCTATTGCTATTAATTTTGGACTTAATAGATATAATAGGTACAAAGAAGGTGTTTACAAAGATAAATCTGAGATAGAAGTACAATAATATATGGATAAAAAAAGAGGATGAATGGAAGATTATATTTACTATATATTTAGGGGTGTATAAATCTATAGTTATATTTTTTGGTCTCATAAACTTGTCAGTAACTTTCTAGGCAATAATGAATAATATCCTTAGAGACTTAATTGATACTGGAGATGTAGCAGCATTTATAGACAATGTGTTAGTAGAGACAAAGAACAAGAAGTATGATGAAATAGTAGAAAAAGTGTTAAAGAGAATAGAGAAGAACAATCTCTATATAAAGCTAGAAAAATATATTTGGAAAGTCAAAGAAATTAACTTTCTTGAACTAGTAATAGAAACAAAAGAAATTAAAATGCAGAAGGAGAAAGTAGTAAGAGTTCTTGAATGACCTAGATCTAAAATAGTCAAAAAGGTACAGAAGTTTCTAGGATTGGCAAATTATTACAGATAATTTGTAAAATATTTTGCTAAGTTAGCCAAACTATTGCACAAATTGGTCAAAAAAGATAAAAAGTGAAATTGGAAAAAGGAGCAAGAAGTAGTATTCAAGGAGTTAAAAAGGATATTTACAATAAGACTAGTATTGGTAGTATCTGACTTGGACAAGGAGATAAGAGTAGAAGTAGATACATTAGAGTATACAACAAAAGAAGTGTTATTGATAAAATATGAAAACAAAAAGTGAAGGCCAGTAGCCTTTATCTCAAAATTATTGAATAAAACAGAAAAGAATTATGAGATTTATAATAGAAAAATATTGGCAATTATCAGGTGTTTTAAAAAAGTAGAGACATTTACTGAAAGGTATACAAGACAAATTTGAGATCTGAAACAATCATAAAAACCTTGAATATTTCATGAGCAGCCAGAAGTTGAACAGAAGACAAGCATAATGGGCTCTGTATCTATTAAGATTTGACTTTTATCTAAAACATATGCCAGGAAGTAGTATGGGATGAGCTGATAGCCTAAGTAAATAATTGGACTGGCAGATTGGTGTAGAGGGAAATAATGAAGATAAAGTATTAGTAAAAAAAAAGTGGCTAAAAGTAAGAACAATGCAGATGACAAAGGTTGTAATTGAAGAAATAGACCTGCTAGAAGAAATCAGAAAGTGAAAAGCAAAAAATAATAAAGTAATAAAAGCAGTAGAGAAAATAGAATAAACAAAAGTAAAGATATTAAGAAATGAAAAATAAAAAGAAGAGAATGGTCTAATGTTGAAAGATAAAAAGGTATATGTACTATGAGATGAAAAGTTGAGAGCAGAGGTAATCTAGCTATACCATGATATACTGGTAGGAGAATATAAAGAATAGTGGAAGACAATGGAACTGATCATTAAAAATATTAATGCTAAGTTATAAAGACTCAAGGTTTACCCAAGATAAATGTTTAGGAAAAACTCAATAGAGTTTTCTATTAGATTGGACAACTACTTATACAAATATTTGTTGGTCTGTATACCTGTTTCCCATGATCACATGACCCTTACTAATAACTATATATCTTATATAAGCTTTCCCATGCTATTTATATCCCTTTTGTGTTATACTTCTGGATGTTATCTACTAGATTGAGGAATGTATGGGATATAGTTTTTTTTTCTGGAACTATCTTATAACAAGGAACTTTTGGTGGCCAGAAGTAACAAAGGAAGTCAAGAAGTATATAGAATCCTATGATGTATATTAAAGGAACAAGAATTACACAGAGACACTGGCAGGAAAATTTATGTCTAATGCAGTATTAGAAAAACCCTGGAGTCATATAACAGTAGACTTTATTACAAAGTTACCTCTAGCACAATAATATGATATAATTCTGGTAGTATATGATAGGATGACAAAAATGGTGCACTTTGTATCTACTACAGAAAAGACTTCAGTAGAGAGAATAACAAGACTATTCTAGGATAACATCTGGAAATTACATAGATTACCAAAAAGTATTATAACAGATAAGGGAGTACAGCTTGCAGCAGGAATGATGAGGGAGTTGAATTAAATGTTGGGGATCAATACCAAATTGTTAACAGCTTACTATTCACAAACAGATAATCAGACAGAAAAAATAAATCAGGAACTAAAACAGTACTTAAAAATGTTCATTGATCATCATTAGAAGCAATAGCCAGATTGGTTAGTAACAGTAGAGTTTGTATATAACAATAAAGCACAGATGAGTACAAGAGTATTACTATTCAAGACAAATAGTGGATGAGATCTGTGCATGGAATTTAAAATGAGAAAGAAAGAGAAGTATAAAAGAGCAGAAAAGTTTACAAAGAAAATTAAAAAAAGTACATAAAGAAACAAAGATAGTACTAAAGAAGAGTCAGGAGAAAATAAGAAAATATGCTGATAGAAAAAGAAACAAGCTGAAGAAGTAAAAAGTGGATAACTAGATGCTCTTGAGCACAAAAGATCTTAAGTTCCAAATACAGAAAAGACATTTAGAAAAATTAATGGAGCAATTTGTGAGTTTTTATAAAGTAAAAAGAATTATATCAACAAATATAATTGAACTGGAAGTACCAAGTGCAATAAAAATACATCCAATAGTAAATATCAGTAAAGTATGTATATAGAAAGATCAAGTAGAGGACTAGAAAAAAAATAGTCTCTCCTAGTAATAATTGAAGGAAAAGAAAAATATAAAATGGAGAAAATATTAAACAAAAGAAGTTTAGAGAGAAGAATAGGTATCTGGTGTAATAGAAGAGATATATAATAGAAGAAGATACTTAAGAGCCAAGAGAGAACTTAAGGAATGCAAGAGACCTGGTAAAAAGGTTTAAAGAAGAATATAAAAAGGAGTCAAAATAGACAAAGAGTTTTATCAAAGAGAATTACTAGGAAAGTATATAGCAAAGATGTTATATGGTTGGGATAATAAAAAGTTTGATCAGAAATATTGGAGATGATTGGAAAGAAATTAGAAACATTGAAAGAAAGTACAACAAAAAGGAAGAAGAATATTGGAAATAATTTAGAAGAAAGAAAAACAAGAACAAGAAATAGAGAAACCAAAGATAGAAGAATAGAACAAAAAAGATGAAATAGGCAATCTACAAAACCTATACAATAAATTGTAAAGTTCTTGGAACAAAGACCTTTAAGAGAGAAATACTATCATAAACTGTCTTGACTATAACCAAGAATAATATATTTATAGAATGATAAACAAGAGAATTGAACTGGTAGTCTCTTGGCCAGTTGTAGAATACTATTAATATAAATAAGGACAAATAGCATACTTGTTATGAGATAACTCCTAAAAAGAAAACTATTTCTTATACATTTGTTAACTTGATAAAAAACACCTAGAAATACAATGCAAGAAAGATATAGTTAGCATGGAAAAGATTATATAAGATATATAGTTATTAGTAAAGGTTATGTGATTACAGAAGACAAGCATACAAACTAACAGACATTTGTATAAATAGCTAGTACAATCCAATAGAGAACTTTATCAAGTTCTTCCTAAACATCTATCTAGAGTAAACCTTGAGTCTTTATAACTTAGTGTTAACAGTACTTGGATAAGTAGCTAACACAATTGATTAAGAACTCCATCAAGTTCTCTTTGTAACTATCAAAGACTTAGCTGCTGAGTTAACTTGACCTGAGTTGCATAACATAGAGCTAGCAAATACATTTATCCTAGAGGATACTTGTGCATATGTCATACTGTCAGGCATTTCTCCAGAAGTGTCTCCACTACTGAAGACTCTAGAAAAGCATCTCCTGAGCCCTCTTCTACCTCTGAAAAGATAAAAAATAATAAGGAAAAGATTAGTTCTAGTCTTAGAACATCTATTACCTCAAGAATTACTGCAAGCAAGCTCTCTTATAGAGTTACCTCTCTTTAGCTCTCTGCTGCTCCTTCTCTCTCTGCTTCTAAAGAGAGAATACATTTTATGAGTTGAAATAACTAGGTTGTGTTTAAGAAAAGCAGGAATATTGCCTCTGGGATGATCTCTACCTCCCTAGGCTCCTTTGTCAACTAGTTTGATACCTTATAGTACAACCATAAAATAGCTGAATTATTTTCCCAGCTAGAAAGATGATAGTATAGAATCAGATATCTGTGATATAATAGATAACTATAACATATTAGTTACCAGTAACAGTGACAGCTTATATCAGATATAACAACTAGTAACAAGTGATATTGTCACACCTAATGTCACAAATGATAGTGACTTTTAGAATGGTGACTACTATATCACATCTCTTTCTAGCTATTCTGGTTATTTAAAGGCTGATCCCAGAGTTCTTACTTTGTCTGTTTTGTATATTGTATACTTTATTCAGAAACACACTATTGAAAGCTGTCCAATTGAACAGTTCCTTTCTATTACAGGAGCAGATTCTATTATATAGCATTTGTTCTAAGCTATATTGGTAGAAGAATAGAATTATTTTAAGATTTTATCCCAGGCTAATACTCCCTCTCTTATAGAGGCAATAAGGATCCTTTATAGTTCTAACTTACTTCAGGAGCTATCTTTAGATATAGAGATAGCAGTTGATAAACTACCAGTAGTGGAAAAAGCTTCCTTTACTATTGTAACTAATAAGAAGAACAAAAGCAAAGAAAGGCCCTCTTCTTCTACTAACACTCTTGCACTTTTTCAGAACATGCTACCACCAGCAATAGTGGTCTTGAGAGCACTTCCTTCTCCTTAGCTAACTAAAATAGCTACTGCCAAGCCCACCTCTACAAAGATGACTACCACCCCCAAGATGTCCAAGCAGATATCTAAGTCTTTTGTTCAAGTAGTATATAGTGAGAATTCCCAGCCTACTCCAAGATTTGCCCTAGTCTCTGCTTATCTAGAGTATAAGAGCCTTCTTTGTTTTCATGATATGTTTCTAGACCTTCCTATAGAGAAAGTCCTAGCTATATATTAGTCTGGATTTGGTACAAGTGCTTCTTCTAATAGAGAAGGTGCTGTTTACTTTAGTACCTCAAGAGTATCTAAGATGATGATATATAGGCCTATAAGGCATCAAGTGTTGATTTCACTTAATGCTCCTACTGCAGAGGTCATTATGGCTAATGCTAGTACTACAGTTAAGTCCTGTAACAGAGGCTTAGTTGAGGCTTACTCCAAGTTAAGAGTTGAGTCAGTTTGTAAGGTATAGAATGGTGTCTCTATGTTCACCAACTTTGTTGTGTCAGCAATAGAGCTGGAGGTCATCAAGCAGTAGTTTAAAAAAGTTGCTGGCTTGACTACTGATATTGTGGTAGAGTCTTATCTGCCATAGTCCAAGTCATTTTTGAAAATCTTGGATGTTTTTTATTAGAGCAATAACTCTTTTCTTCCCATTACACAAGCTCAAGTTGAGACTATTATTGCTAATACTCTTGTCTTTGAAAAAGTAGTACTTGCTTCTTGTTCTTGTATTATGAAGGTATTTTCAAGCTCAGACATGTCTGTGATTTGGATTGATATTTAGAATTCCCAGAAGAAAACCAAGAACAAGACCTTTATTAATTGTTTATTTAACTTTGGATGACATACAGCTATAGTCTAAGGGACTACTATGTATCCAGGAGTTATCCAGTGTTGCAATTGCTGGCACTGGGAACATTTAACCCACATATGTTATACTCAAGGTACTAAGTGTCAAAAGTGTAGTAGACTACACAGAGTAAAAAACCACAGATCTATGGCTTGGTGCTATAAAGCTGATCTCAAGTCCAATTCTTCTAAAGAGACAACTACAGATGGTGCTCCTTGCCCTTATACCTTCAAGTGTATAAACTGCAAGGGTAAGCACTCTACTAATAACACCAAGTATTCTTTCTGACACTACTACTTTGATAAGCAATAGCATTTTAACAAGGCTGGTGAGCTGCATACAAGTCATGCCAGCAATAACAACATCCAATGCTCTAGAGTAGACAACTTTTGATTATATATAGCATAACTAAACTATGTATATATTCATAGAATGTTCACAAGAACTATGTACTAGTTAATATTTTCTAGAGTCCCAAAAGGACCATTATAATATTTTCTTTATCTAGGAGTCACTCTGGAACTTTATTTGTTATACTCTATCTATTACTTTTCTAGAAGGAGATAGAGTAGTAGGTGCTTTCTATTTATCTAGACTAGACCCAGATAATCTAGCCTCCCAAGAACTCTAAGAATGTTTTTTAAGTTATGGCTTTTATTTATTCTCATCTGTCTAGACTTAGGTTTAGTTTAAGAAGAGATGTAATTGATCACTATGATATTCTACTACTGTCTTTCTTTAACAGGGAAAATAGCACTTTCTCATGAATATTTGCTTAGAAAATTGCTACTCAGCTGTCAAGTTCATATTAGATTAAGTTATTAACATTTTCAACTTGTTGTACATGGATGGGGACTTTAACATCAGAGATACAGAGTGGGATCTATCTGTTTTTGCTTATTCTACAGCTAGTCAGGTCTTGATAGACTTGGCTGACTTATTTGATCTTACATACTTATTACTAGCACTTTCTGTTTCTACTTACTATTTAAATACTAATGGCCATACTAACTCAGTTATAGACCTTATCTTCTTTAGGTATAAGTATTTCTCAGGTCTTATATTACATTGAACCTGATCTCAGACTATTCTTATATTATACTCTCTTACTAGTCAACCTTTCTATCTCACTAGAGAATATCTGCTTTAGCAAGAAGGTTCTCAAATACAACAGTGATAAAGAGGGTGCATTTCTCTCTTTTAGTCAATATAAGACTTTATACTCTCAACTTCTCTGATCTAGGCTCAGTTGCTAGCCTGAACTCATCTCTGAGGCAGTCTCTAGAGTATTTACCAATACTTGAGAGGCTAATGCTAGATCTATCACTACTATGACTCAATCCAAGAAGTAGTAGAATGATAAGTGTAAGAGTGTACTTGAGTCTTACAGATGCACAGGAGCCAAAGAGAACTGGCACTCATTTTGCTCCACTACAAAAAGTACTAAACAATTTTTCTTTGACAATAGAATTGCAGAGATTGCATCTACTAACAAGCACCTATAAAACCTTATGAACTGGATCAAGTAGTATAAGTTACTTGTAGTAGAGGCCATTCAAATATCAAGGTCTCTTCTGCAATTTCTTTTCTGACTTGTGATATGCTTTTTACTCATCATATAATACAGTAGCTAACTGTTCTATTTCAGCTAGATATTCTAGGTAGTATTCCTTGTCTGGTCTTTCAGCTATTGGGTGTTTTTCTCTATGTTAAAATTATATAAGGCCCTTAAGACCTGTTCTAACTTTCAAGAGTATTCTTGCTGATGGTATTTGTGCAGCTAGCATTCTCTCTCTGGCCAACTTTTGTATTATACTATAGTACTGGCCTCACTATTTCAAGAAGCCAGTTTCTGTTATTATTCCCAAGCCAGGCAAACTGGCTTACAACACTTTTAAGATCTTTTAACCTATTGTCCTACTCAATATACTAGATAAGCTCATCAAGAAGATAATTGCTAGGTAACTTCAATTTGATACTGTCAAATACAGTATTCTTCATCCTAACCAACTTGGTAGTATCTCTTAAAGGTTTACTGAGAACACTAGACTTTTTTTTTCACCAACTTGGTTTGCTCTAGCTAGGCCAAAGACCTTAAGACTAGTGTAGTAGTTTTTGACATTATACAGCTTTTTCTTTCACTGAATCACAGTATACTCAGTACAGTTCTTTAATACTCTAGCTTTATAGACTACTTAGCTAACTTTTTTTTAACTATCTTGTAAGTAGATCAATCTAGTACTCCTGAAATTCCTTTCTCTCTGATGTCTGTGATATAAATATTGGCACAGAGTAAGGCTTTGCTCTCTTTTTTATTCTCTCTGTGCTCTATATTGTTTTCATAGTTATAGTGTAATTGCAGACTTGATGGGTTCCTTTGACTTGGTCATAGAACATAATAAGTTAGAGGTTTTTTACTTTTCTAGAGTATATAGTAATACCAATCTAGAGTTGGATCTTTTAGCTATTGGTACTTCTATTCTCAAACCCAAGACATACTGGTAATATTTGGGCTTCTACTTGATGACAGTTGCTTAGTGAGCTCTTTAATACATTAGAATATAATAGTACAATGTACATTTAATATATTAAGTAAGCTTGCTTGCTGCTCATACAACTAAAAGCAATATTTATTCTGGTTATAGAAATAAATAAGTTTGTTATGTTCTATAATACCAGGTAATGCTATACTACTGGTAGTCATGCTCATGTATATACTTATCTTAGTCAAGACTCTATAGGACTAGTATTAAGCACAAGCCACCTAGAACTCCATCATAGAATTCTTACTTAAGATAGATTATTATCTTTTGGACTTTTAGCTTTGTTACTAATTTAGTTTCTCTCTACTATTCTATAGTTCCTTAATAACAATATCCTTTAACCTAGTAGACCAGTACAAAGGATAACTCAATCTATAAGTTGTAGTCAAGTCCAAGATCTATTCTCTTGGAGTATAGACTTAACAGAGTTGATCAAAAAGGTCTTGATAATTGTAGTTTATCATACAAGAGTATAATAACATAGAAGGAAAAACTTGTAGGCCCCTCATCTCTCTTGTGCTATACTAGAGACAGAGCAAGTACAAATATTAATATTCTTTTTATTATTATTACTGGTTTTTTTTTGTTCAAAGATTTATAATGCAGTGCTCAATTGCAGTCTATGGCAGACTATTTATAATAGATAGTCTATATGAGCCTCAGAGACTATAGCTGTTCTATCACTAACAGGAGACACTATTAGTATCAAAAAAGAAATCTAACCTAAGAGAAGAAAAAACTAGATATAGGTTGCTCATAACCAATCTTCAAATAATGTGTCTAGGTCTAATAATCTATTATGCCTAGAACATAGAGTCAAAAGAAACTAAGAGAAATAAGACTGAGAAACTATTTATAAAAACAGAAAAGAGAAACCAAGAAAGCTCATGGAGGTTTAAAAGGCAAGCAATCCTGGAAAGTAAAGATAAATACACTAGGGTGCTTCTCTAGGAACTTGACAAAGTCCTTGACTAATAGCAATAGATCAGTCAAGAAAGTATAAACAAACCAACAATAGTTGACAAAAATATATCAATATATTTCTATCTGGCAATGACTATACAAACACTGAGTATACTCTACAGGGAAAAAGCACTGTCTAAACTCTCTAATAGAAGTGTAGTTGAGAATAGCTTGAGTTGCCCTGGTACATAATGTGATCAACTTGCCAATAAAAGAAAGCTTACTGCTATCTTTGGTATAAAAGGGCTGGAAAGGTTTATAATTACTACCTTTGAGAAAAGAAAGTGGCAACCTTGGTATAGGGGGATGGTTGAGAAAGGCTCTCTAGGTGTCCAGACATAAAACAGCACTTTTAGAGCAAAAAGCATTGAAAGAAGTAGATGAATATCAACCAGCAGCAATTCAAGTGTTGGTAGTATTTTCATGCACCAAAAAGTAAAGAGGCCATTGAACCTTGCTTAGACAGTTCCCAGAAGTCAATAGAGTAGTCCAAGTGACCAGTGAAGAAGTTTCTAAGAGCACATACTATTACAAGAAAGTGAACCTGCCCCAAGTAAACAGAAGTATCCACTGCTCTTCTAGCTGTACTTAGAGAGTCAGTGATAAGTATAATATGCTTGATGTCAAAGGAAGTTGCCTTAACAACACCAAATCTAATTGCAAACAACTTTGCATCTAAAGCTATTATTTATTTTGCAGAACATCTTAGATAATGACATTTGTTCTCCTAGTCTCCAAAAGTGAGCAGCAGATACAGTTTGCATGTTCCTAGAAGAAATAACACTTGTATTAGTAACAACAAGTATAAAAGGATCAGTGGATGTCTCATAATAAAAATAGTTAAGGGCTTAAAAATAAACCTTGATAAAGCTCCTCTTAGAGTGATCACAAGAGTGAAAGAAAATATGGTCAGAGAAGTTGTTCAACAATCTACATCCTGGGCAAGCCTCAGGGTAAAGTGGGTCAAACCATCCTGTAAGATTAAGTAGTGACACTTCAGTATCCAAGAGGGAACTTCTCAACTGAGCATTCTGGGTATCAGTGAGAAGAGCTAAGAACTGTGAGTGAGGGTAAGTGCTCTTTGAGTTGCAAGCACTAAGAAGAGATATTAGTGCATGTTGAGAAAGAAGAGTAGCAGCTTTAACACAGGACCACTTAACTAGCTTCTTGAGATAGAAATGAATGAGAATAAGATCTGCCAGAGTCTCAATCCCACTAGTTGGTAAAGTGCAAAATGCATTTAGAATCTAAAGAACAGTCTTACACTGCATAGTTGTCAAGAGAGAAATCTGTACCTTGGTAGGTATACCAGCAAAGTACTAGAGACAGAAACTATAAGTTACAATAGATACAACATAGAACCAATGGAGAAGTCATTTTTGAAGAGAAAGTAGACCTCAAGTAGAGTTGTCAAGCATACCCATCACCTGCACAGTGGACAATGTCTTGGTAGAATAGTACCAAACATGCTCCTTGAAAAAGAGTTGTCAATAATTCTTATAAGAAACAAAGCAATTCCAAGAAGATAAAATTCCAATTTATCACTATTTCTAGTACTGAAAAAACAACATAAGTAAGATAAGGCTAAACAAGAGCAATAAGAAAAGAAACAAGCTGAGAAACAAGCTCAAAAAAAAGCAAATAACAAAGCTTATAAGACTCATGTGAAAGTGACCAGAGCAGAATAGGTTCTAAAAGAATTTTTAGTTATAATTAGGTCTTTTTTTTTGTTTAACAACCTGTATTCTAGGAGCCTCAAGGTAAAGTGTATTAAAGCATTCTGTAAGATTAAATAATGACACTTTAGTATTCAACAGAAGACTTCTCAACTGAGTGCTCTAGGTATTAGTAAGAAAAGCTAAAGGCTGTTAGTAAGAGCAAGTGCCCTTTGATTTGTGAGCACTAAGAAAAAACATTAGTATATGTTGAGAAGGAAAAGTAGTAGCTCTAAGACAGAACCACTTAACCAGCTTTTTGAGATGAAAATGAATGGAAATAAGACCTACTAGTGTCATAACATAGCCAAAACAGCTAAGTTATTATTTATATTTCTTTTCTTTTCTTTTCATTTAATTAAATAGTTGGTGGATGTACAAAGAGAGAATAGCTCAAAAGAGATATATGGGACTTTATAAATAGAAGTAAATATAGAATGTATATCAGTAGTGTACTACAATTAAATAGGAACTTTATTGAGTTTTCTTTGTCAACTCAAACTAGGAGTGTGATTAAGTCATCTTATCACAGAGCCTTGCCAGCTTATTCTTTTATTTTTCTCAGTACTTGGGTGACACAACTTAGGACCACTATGACATAGCTAGACCCTAGGCTTAAGAGAACTTAATAGTCAGTTAGGGACTATTGGTAGAAGTACAGTACCAAGCTTAGGTATTATATCTGAGACCTGACCTATTAATTAAGTAATGTTGTCTTTAGTTACCTGTACCTTTTTGCTTTATAAACCTTGTACTGAAGTTCCATTGTGGGCTGTATATGCAGAGGAGTAATGCTACATTCTTAAAAAGGCATTTAGGTTAGAGATCCTCTTCTTGGGATGATAGTATAACTATAGTATTAGGACAGTAGTAAGTAAAACAATAGGTATCTAGCTAGGTGAAGATCTTGTGCTCCAGTAGATGTAATATTAGTAAGATCATTTCTTTATCCAACTTTTCTGAAAACATAGCACTATATCTCTGGATCAATATAACTCTCTTATAAGCAGAATGCTCAACCAATAGTGTACCCTTGCCAAACTAAGGGCAAAGATTAAGAGAAAAGAGAAAGAGTGTATTGGAAATGTAGGAGGTTTAGGTACCTGGTCCAAAACTGCAGAAATAAAAAGGAGGAGATAAAAGAGAAACTGATTCTCCAGAATAAATTCAAGATAATAGCAAGTAGGGTAATGCAATGTGAAGTGAAGGAAGAAGTACAAGTGAGAAGACAAGAGATGGCAGAGGTAGAAGTACAGTGCTTCAGGTGTTGGAAAATGGGATACTACAAGTGGGAGTGTCCAAATATTAATATTAAAAAGAAAAAGGAGAGGAGAAGAAGTAAGGAAGCAATGTGTATAGTTAGTCCACAAAAGATATAGCAAGAGAGAAGGCCAGTGTACTCCTTATAAAGAAAAGTACAGGAGTATTGTGATTGTGACATATAGAGAATATCTCTGAGAAGCACAGCTCTAGAAGAGCAAGGATAGATAATAAAGTGGAAAAATGTGACTTTTGTAGAGTGTAGAGGATATAAGTACAAAGATACCAAAATACAAGAGAACCAGGAATAGGGATTTGTTTCTGGAAAACAGCTAAAGAATATTTAGTATAGTGCTGTCTGGAAGTATAAAGATAGAGAGAAAATTTAGCAAAAGAAAGAGAAGCAGTTGGAGTAAAGTGTATTTGATATAAATGAAAAGATATAGTAGCAGAAGTATCAGAAGAAGACAAAAGAAGAATTCTGTACCTAGAATATGGAAACAAAAAAGAAGCAGCCATTGTAAGAGGACTATACTAAGTCCACTTCTGACACACTAGTGATAACAAGCTGAAGTAACTAACAGCTGATTAAATAAGTGTTACTTTAGGTTTAATTAGTTGCTTTTTCCTGAACTCCTATCCCTAACAGCCAAGACATCTATAACTAGAGAAGCAGTATATATAGTATAGATCACCCTCTAGGAGCCTTATTCTATTCTTTGAGGTTTTTTCTAGAAAGTGAGTTATAATATATCCTAGACTGTATTTATATATTGAGGTTTCTCCTAGAGTCTACTCCAGTCACTCTTACAGCTATAATGGGACTAGAGAGTAACAGTGCACTCTGTATAGGAAGAGACACAACAGAAACGTGTATAGACAGGAGTTTCAAAAGGTGTAGTAAAAAAAAAGGACAAGCAAAGAGATGTTAGAAGAACATTCAAAATACTGAGAGAAATGTAGTTAAATATAAGAGTAGAAAAGATAAATATGCATAAAGGCATAACAGTAAAAGCACTCTTAGATAGTAGTATGACAGAGATGTTCATGGATAAAAAAGATAGCAGCAAAACATAGGTTTAAGCTGTAAAAGCTAAAAAGACCAGTAATAGCCAGGAATATAGATAGGGACAAATAACAGTGGAGGGGCTATTACACACCAAGTAAAAGTAAATGTATATTACAAAAGCTATATAAAAAGAAATGAGAATAGATATGTGCAGTTTGGGAAAAAACAGACATTATATTGGAAATACCATAGTTACAAGCACACAACCCAGAAATCAATTAGGAAACAAAAGAAGTCAAGATGATAAAATACCTACCATTATGTGGAAGAAATACAAAGTTAAAAGAAAGGCAGAAAGTAAAAAAAGAAAAAAGAGTAGTAATATTAAAAGAGGAAAAGATAGTGAAATAGGCAATAGATAATAAGGAAAATTAAAGAAAGAGAGGAGGAAAGTTGAAGTAGACCATAGAAAAGATTAAGGAAATGGTTCTAAGAAAATTTCCTAAAGTAGAGGAAAAGTATTTAGGGAAAGTAGAATTGGAGAGAATACTAACAAGGAAAATTTGAAATCATGCTATAAATTTCAAGAAAATATTTAAACCATGAAAAGAAAGAATTTATCCTTTATTCAAAGATAAAAGGGAAAAAGTTCAGAATTTTGTAAACAACTAACTAAGAAAGGGATATATTAGACTATCAAAATCCCCTCAGATATTGCTGGTATTCTTTGTAGACAAGGAGAATAAGAGTAAGAAAGATAGTGATAGACTACCATAGTCTAAATGATCAAACAGTAAAGAACAGCTATCTACTTTTATTAATTATGGATTTAATAGATAACATAAAGAAGTAAAAGAGTATTCACTAACATAAACTTACAGTGGAGATTCAATGATATGAGAATAAAAGAAAGAGATAAGTAGAAAGGGAGTATTTATAACATATATAGGGTTCTTTAAACCAACAGTTATATTCTTTGAAATAATAAATTCACTAGCTATGTTCTAAGCAATGATAAATAAAATCCTAAAAGATATAATCAATAAAGGAAAAGTAACAGTCTTTGTAAACAATGTGCATGGTGGAAACAAAGATAGAAAAAGAATATAATGAAATAGTAAAAGAGATGTTAAAAAGGCTAAAAGAGAATAACTTATATGTCAAACCAGAAAAGTATATGGAAAGTAAGAAAGATCAAATTCTAGAGATTGTTATAGGGCCCAATGGAATAAAAATAAAAAAGGAAAAGATAGATAGAGTGCTAAGTTAGCTAGAGCCAAAGAATGTAAAAGATGTTAGAAAATTTTTTAGGCCTTACAAATTACTATAGGAGATTTATTAAAGATTTTGCTTGAGTAGCAAGGCCAATGAATATACTGACTAGAAAGAATGTAAAGTGATAATGGAGAAGAGAACAATAGTAAGCATTTAACAAGCTTAAAAGAATCTTTATAACCAAACTAGTACTAACAGCCCTAGACTTAAATAAGAAGTTCAGAGTAGAAGCAAATGCTTTAAATTACACTACTGGGAGAGTGTTATCAGTAAAGTGCTCTGATGGGATGTAGAGATCAGTTATCTTTCATTTTAAAATCTCTAAGTGATACAAAAAAAACTACAAGATATATAATAAAGAAATATTAGCAGTAGTTAGATGCTTGGAAGTATAAAGGCATTTTCTAAAAGAAATAACAACAAAATTTGAGATTTTAATAAACTATAAGAATCTTGAGTATTTTATGAAGGTACAAAAGTTAAATAAAAGGCAAGCTAAATAGACTTTATACCTGTCTAGATTTGATTTTATACTAAAACATGTTCTAGGAAGTAAAATAAGAAAGGCAGATAGTCTGAGCAGAAGACTAGACTAGGAGATTGGACTAAAAAGAAATAATAAGAATAAAATACTGGTAAAGCTAGAATGGTTAGAAGTGAGAAGAACAGAAGAAATAAAGATAATCATGGAAGAAGTAGATTTATTAGAGAAAGTAAAACAGTCAAGAGTAAAAGACAATAAAGTGATTAAAGTGGTAGAAAAGATAAAGTAAGCAGAGGCAAAAATGCTAAGAGATAAAGAATAAAGAGAAATCAATAGTATAATGTATAAGGTATATATATCTAAGAACAAAAAGCTAAAAGCAGAGATTATTAGGTTACATCACAATATACCAGTAGAAGGACATAGAGGGCAATGAAAAACAGTAAAATTGGTCATAAGAAACTTTTGGTGACCAGAAGTAATAAAAAAGGTAAAACAATATATGGAAGGGTACAACTCTTGCCAAAAAAACAAAAATTATACAAAATAACCAACAGACAAGTTAATGCCTAATTCGATACCCAAAAAACCTTAGATATATATATTGGTAGATTTTATCACCAAATTGCCATTAGCATAGGAATATAACTTGATTTTAGTAGTAGTAGATAGATTAACAAAAAATAGTCCATTTTATTCCTATTACAGAGAGAACATTGACAGAGAGGCTAGCTAGGTTGTTTAGAAATAATGTGTGGAAGTTGTATGGATTACCTGAAAGTATCATCTTAAATAGAAAACCTAGTTTATAGTAGAATTAATAAGAGAGTTGAACAGAATGTTGGGGATTAAAAGCAAGATATCAATGGCATCCTACCCTCAGATAAATAAACAAATAGAAAAGATTAACCAGAAATTAGAATAGTACTTAAGAATATTCATTAACTATAGGCAAGAACAGTAGCTAGACTTGTTAGGAATAACAGAGCTCATATACAACAATAAAGTACACTTGAGTATAAAGATATCACTCTTTAAAGTAAATTATAGACAAGATTTTAGGATGGAGCTTAAGTTAAAAAAGAAGAGAAAATATAAAAAAGTAGAGAAATTTGTAATAAAAATAAAAGAGATTCAGAAAAAAGCAAAAATAATACTGGAAAAAACATAGAAGGAAATAAAGAAATATGCAGACAGAAAAAGAGGAGAAGTTAATGAGTATAAAACTTAGTAATGCTCAGCACCAAGAATTTGAAATATTAAATAGTTAGTAGAAGGACAGAAAAGTTGACAAAAAGGTTCATAGGCCTCTACAAAGTAAAGAAAATTATATTAGCAAATGTAGTTAAATTGGAGTTACCTAGTATAATTAAAATACATCCAGTAGTAAATATCAGTAGAATACATAGATATATAAGACAAGTAGAGAAACAGAAGAAGAAAGCAACTAGTTTTAGTAATAATCAAAGAAGAAGAATAGGAGATTGAGAAAATACTAAATAAGCAGCAGATTAAAAGAAAAAACAAGTACTTAGTATGGTGGAAAGGATTTACAGTAGAGTTGAATACTTGGGAAGAGATAGAAAACATGGGAAATACAAAGAAAGTAGTTGAAGAGTTTGAGAAAAAGTATCAGCAAGACATAGAAGATGTTTGAAGATAAAAAAGAGAAGAAAAAATGTTTAGAAGAAAAGAATTACCAGAAAGGTTTATAGCAAGAAAATTATTTGGATAGTTGAATAAAAGATATAATAAAGAATATTGTGCAAGACTAGAAAGGAAATGAAGATGATGGAAAGAAGAACAAGTAAAAGAACAAAGAACAATAGAAATGATAAAGAAAAAAAAAGGAATAGACAAGAAAACTCAGGGCTTAGGGAATAGATAGAAGAAGAAAAATGATGAAATAGAGAATATTTGCAATCTCTACTATGAGCTGTAAAAATCCTTGGAATGAGAAGCCTTGAAAGAGAGGTAGTATTATGATATGGCCAAAACAGCTAAGTTATTATTTATATTTTTTTTCTTGTTTTTTCATTTAATTAAATAGTTGGCAGATATATGAAAGGAAATAACTCAAAAGAGATGTACAGAACTTTATAAATAAAAGTAAATACAGAATATGTATAAGTAGTGTACTATAATAAAATAGGAACTCTATTGAATTTTTCTTGTCAACTCAGACTAGAAGTGTGATTAAGTCATCTCAGACTAAGTCACTACAGCTAGAGTTTTAATCTTATTAGTTGATGAAATGCAAGATATATCTAGAATACAAAAGGTAGTCTTGTACTATATGGTTGCCAAGAGAGAAACCTGTGTCTTGGTAGGTACTCTAGCAAAGTACCAGAAACAAAAATCATAAGTTGCATTAGGTATAATACAGAACTGATAGAGAAGTTATTTTTAAAGAAGAAGCAGATCTTGAGTAGAGTTGCCAAGTATACCTATTGCTTTCATAGTGAACAATGTCTTGGTGGAGTAGTACCAAATATGTTTCTTAAAAGAGAGTTGTCAATTCAAGTAGAAGCCCAAATATTACCAGTATGTCTTGGGTTTGAGAATAGAAAGTACCAATAGCTAAAAGATCCAACTCTAGATTGGTATTACTATATACTCTAGAAAAGTAAAAAACCTCTAACTTATTATGTTCTATGACCAAGTCAAAGGAACCCATCAAGTCTGCAATTATACTATAACTATGAAAACAATATAGAGCATAGAGAGAATAAAAAAGAGAGCAAAGCCTTACTCTGTGCCAATATTTATATCACAGACATCAGAGAGAAAGGAATTTCAGGAGTACTAGATTGATCTACTTACAAGATAGTTAAAAAAAAGTCAGCTAAGTAGTCTATAAAGCTAGAGTATTAAAGAACTGTATTGAGTATACTGTAATTCAGTGAAAGAAAAGAGCTGTATAATGTCAAAAACTACTACACTAGTCTTAAGGTCTTTGGCCTAGCTAGAGCAAACCAAGTTGGTGAAAGAGTCTAGTGTTCTCAGTAAACCTTTAAGAGATACTACCAAGTTGGTTAGGATGAAGAATACTGTATTTGACAGCATCAAATTGAAGTTACCTAGCAATTATCTTCTTGATGAGCTTATCTAGTATATTGAGTAGAACAATAGGTTAAAAGGTCTTAAAAGTGTTGTAAGCCAGTTTGCCTGGCTTGGGAATAATAACAGAAACTGGCTTCTTGAAAATAGTGAGGCCAGTACTATAGTATAATACAAAAGTTGGCCAGAGAGAGAATGCTAGCTACACAAATACCATCAACAAGAATACTCTTGAATTAGAACAGGTCTTAAGGGCCTTATATAATTTTAACATAGAGAAAAATACCCAATAGCTGAAAGACCAGACAAGGAATACTACCTAGAATATCTAGCTAAATAGAACAGTTAGCTACTGCATTATATGATGAGTGAAAAAGCATATCACAAGTCAGAAAAGAAATTGCAGGAAGAGACCTTGATGTTGAATGGCCTCTACTACAAGTAATTTATACTACTTGATCCAGTTCATAAGGTTTTATAGGTGCTTGTTAGTAGATGCAATCTCTGCAATTCTATTGTCAAAGAAAAATTGTTTAGTACTTTTTGTAGTGGAGCAAAATGAGTGCCAGTTCTCTTTGGCTCCTGTGCATCTGTAAGACTCAAGTGCACTCTTACACTTATCATTCTACTACTTGGATTGAGTCATAGTAGTGATAGATCTAGCATTAGCCTCTCAAGTATTGGTAAATACTCTAGAGACGGCCTCAGAGAGTAAGTTCAGGCTAGCAACTGAGCCTAGATCAGAGAAGTTGAGAGTATAAAGTCTTATATTGACTAAAGAGAGAAAGGCACCCTTTTTATCACTGTTGTATTTGAGAACCTTTTTGCTAAAGCAGATATTCTCTGGTGAGATAGAAAGGTTGACTAGTAAGAGAGTATGATATAAGAATAGTCTGAGATCAGGTTCAATGTAATATAAGACCTGAGAAACACTTATACCTAAAGAAAATAAGGTCTATAACTGAGTTAGTATGGCCATTAGTATTTAAATAGTGAGTAGAAACAGAAAGTACTAGGCAATAAGTATGTAAGACCAAATAAGTCAGCCAAGTCTATCAAGACCTGACTAGCTGTAGAATGAGCAAAAACAGATAGATCCCACTCTATATCTCTGATGTTAAAGTCCCCATCCATGTACAACAAGTTAAAAATGTTAATAACTTAATCTAGCATAAACTTGACAGCTAAGTAGCAATTTTCTGAGCAAATATTCATGAGAAAGTGCTATTTTTCCCTATTAAAGAAAGACAGTAGTAGAATATCACAGTGATCAATTACATCTCTCCTTAAACTAAACCTAAGTCTAGACAGATGAGAATAAATAAAAGCTATAACTCAAAAAACATTCTTAGAGTTCTTGGGAGACTAGATTACCTGGGTCTAGTCTAGATAAATAGAAAACACCTACTACTCTATCTCCTTCTAGAAAAGTAATAGATAGAGTATAACAAATAAAGTTCCAGAGTAACTCCTAGATAAAGAAAATATTATAATGGTCCTTTTGGGACTCTAGAAAATATTAACTAGTACATAGTTCTTGTGAACATTCTATGAATATATACATAGTTTAGTTATGCTATATATAATCAAAAGTTGTCTACTCTAGAGCATTGGATATTATTATTGCTGGCATGACTTGTATGCAGCTCACCAGCCTTGTTAAAATGCTATTGCTTGTCAAAGTAGTAGTGTCAGAAAGAATACTTGGTGTTATCAGTAGAGTGCTTACCCTTGTAGTTTATATACTTGAAGGTATAAGGACAAGGAGCACCATCTGTAGTTGCCTCTCTAGAAGAATTGGACTTGAGATCAGCTTTATAGCACCAAGCCATAGATCTGTGGTTTTTTACTCTATGTAGTCTACTACACTTTTGACACTTAGTACCTTGAGTATAACATATGTGGGTTGAATGTTCCCTAGTGCCAGCAATTGCAACACTGGATAACTCCTGGATACATAGTAGTCCCTTAGACTATAGCTGTATGTCATCCAAAGTTAAATAAACAATTAATGAAGGTCTTGTTCTTGGTTTTCTTCTGGGAATTCTAAATATCAATCCAAATCACAGACATGTCTGAGCTTGAAAATACCTTCATAATGCAAGGACAAGAAGCAAGTACTACTTTCTTCAAAGACAAGAGTATTAGCAATAATAGTCTCAACTTGAGCTTGTGTAATGGGAAGAAAAGAGTTATTGCTCTAATAAAAAACATCCAAGATTTTCAAAAATGACTTGGACTATGGCAGATAAGACTCTACCACAATATCAGCAGTCAAGCCAGCAACTTTCTTAAACTACTGCTTGATAACCTCTAGCTCTATTGCTGACACAACAAAGTTGGTGGACATAGAGACACCATTCCATACCTTGCAAACTGACTCAACTCTTAACTTGGAGTGAGCCTCAACTAAGCCTCTGTTATAGAACTCAACTATAGTACTAGCATTAGCCATAATGACCTCTGCAGTAGGAGCATTGAGTGAAATCAACACTTGATGCCTTATAGGCCTATATATCATCATCTTAGATGCTCTTGAGGCACTAAAGTAAACAGCACCTCCTCTGTTAGAAGAAGCACTTGTACCAAATCCAGACTAATGTATAGCTAGGACTTTCTCTATAGGAAGGTCTAGGAAACATATCATGAAAACAAAGAAGGCTCTCATACTCTGGATAAGCAGAGACCAGAGCAAATCTTGGGAGTAGGCTGGGAATTCTCATTATATACTACTTGAACAAAAGACTTAGATGTCTGCTTGGACATCTTGGGGGTGGTAGTCATCTTTATAGAGGTGGGACTTGGCAGTAGCTATTTTAGTTAGCTGAGGAGAAGGAAGTGCTCTCAAGACCACTATTGCTGGTGGTAGCATGTTCTGAAAAAGTGCAAGAGTGTTAGTAGAAGAAGAGAGCCTTTCTTTGCTCTTGTTCTTCTTATTAGTTACAATAGTAAAGGAAGCTTTTTCCACTACTGGTAGTTTATCAACTGCTATCTCTATATCTGAAGATGGCTCCTGAAGGTAAGTTAGAACTATAAAGGATCCTCATTGCCTCTATAAGAGAGGGAGTGTTAGTCTAGGATGAAATCTTAAAATAATTCTATTCTTCTACCAATATAGCTTAGAACAAATGCTATATAATAGAATCTGCTCCTATAATAGAAAGGAACTGTTCAATTGGACAGCTTTCAATAGTGTGTTTCTGAAATGAAGTATACAATATACAAAACAGACAAAGTAAAAACTCTGGGATCAGCCTCTAAATAACCAAAATAGCCAGAAAGAGATGTAATATAGTAGTCACCATTCTAAAAGTCACTATCATTTGTGACATTAGGTGTAACAATATCACTTGTTACTAGTTGTCATATCTGATATAAGCTGTCACTGTCACTGGTAACTAATATGTTATAGTTATCTATTATATCACAGATATCTGATTCTATACTATCATCTTCTAGCTGGGAGAATAATTCAGCTATTTTATGGTTGTACTATAAGGTATCAAACTAGTTGACAAAGAAGCCTGGGAGGTAGAGATTATCCCAGAGGCAATATTCCTGCTTTTCTCAAACACAACCTAGTTATTTCAACTCATAAAATGTATTCTCTCTTTAGAAGCAGAGAGAGAAGGAGCAGCAGAGGGCTAAAGAGAGGTAACTCTATAAGAGAGCTTGTGTAAGGAAAACAGACAATCCCTAACTACTTTAAGTATTAGTGACAAGAGCAGACTTAAGTTGAAACAGTGAATAGCCCAGGAGTTCTAATCAATGTTGGGAGTAAGGTATTCTACCATACATTTACTAGTATATATACTATACTAGGTAGTCTGTGTATATTGTCAAGTGATCATATGACTTATACACTAATAACTAAATTACCTTATAAGGCAACCTAGTACTGATGGGAAGATACAAACAAGAGAAAAGAGATATAGAGAGAGCAGTTATATAGACTGCAGAGCAAGCTAAATGATACTCACTATAAGAGCAACCAGAGTAGAGTGGACTCTAGGAGAATCCTTGATTATATTGTACTTCTAAGTTATGTTACAACTCACCTCCAGGAGAATTCTTAGAGTTTAGGATAAGGCTTCTAGGGATGTACTTTACAATATATATACTACTATAGTCTATCTGTCCCTGATCCTATAGTTCTATTTGACAGGATTAGGAGTTGTCAAGTTAAGCTAAGAGGAATTAAATATTACTATGTAATATTTAATTAGACATAGGATTGCTCTAAGATATGAGTTTAACATTTTAGAGGTAATATTGGTAGGGTCCTCTTATACTCACCCATACTGATGCAAACTAAGCTCTTCTAGAGTAACTAAGAGCTTGTTCTCTTATAGCTTGTCTATAGTAACTCTTAAGACAATAGGTGTCCTAGAACCAAAACTAACCTTTTTCTTATTACTTTCCTTCTCTGTAGAGGTAGAAGAGGGCTTAGAAGATGCTTTTCTAGAGTTCTTAGTAGTAGAAACACTCCTAAAAAAGTACCTGACAGTATAATAAGCACATAAGTGTTCTCTGGGATAAATGTATTTACTAGCTCCAGAACTGGCACAAGAAATGACATTGAGTGAGTCTAGAAACTCACTAGTACTAGAGAGAATAGCCTGAGGGCCAAGAAAACAAGTATTAGTAGCAGATGATTTATTTTGAATATTTAGTTTAACTATAATAGTGGTTATGAAAAAAGAAAAGTGCTTGAGTTATAATTAGATCCTAAGTATGTTATAACTTACCTCCAGGAGAATTCTTAGAGTTTAGAATAGGGCTTCTAGGGATATACTCTACAATATTTATACTATTACAGTCTGTTTATCTTTGATTCTATAGTCTAGTTAGCTAGAATCAGGAGTTGCCAAGTTAAGCTAGAGACAATTAAGTATTATATAGTATTATTTAATTGAACACAAGGTCACTTTAGAAGGTTGGTCTAATATTTCAGAGATAGTATTAGTAGGGTTTTTTTATAACTTAGATTGAAGAAGAAATATAAACAAGAATTTTTGATACTCTAGTTTCTTTATATACATGCAAGGATAATCTTGTTGTACCCTTAGGTATACTAAGCTTCTTAAAAACAAACACTTGTAATGGACTCAAGGTACATATAAAATAGTATATTTAAAAGAACAAAGCTAAGCTCACTAAGCAGCCTTGTTTCACTGCTTTATTCAGTACTAGATGTCACAAAGTACTCATGCCAACACTAGTATTGGAAGATGGCTTGATATAGAGTAGTGCTTACTTTTATCTGTCAAATCCAAGTTTATCTTTAGAATATAGTAATAATTTCTTTAGTAGTCAATACAATAAATGAATCTTCTACCTTGAATACATAATTTGTTATCTTCTAAAAGGACTGACTGGTTTTATTATTGTGTCAATCCTTATACAAAGTTCAAAGTTTGTTGATATCTAAGGTATGACTGAATATGACTGGCCAAAGCTGGTAATCATAAATACTTTGTTCTGACCTGAGGTGTTTGCTTGGTTAGGTACCCCACTTACCATTTTCCACTTGCCAATAAGGATGTTTAGTATTTGGTAAACAATTCTAAATGTTTTTTTTAGAGATATCTCAGTATCACTGCAAAGCTTATTGATATAAACTAGTATATTTACTCCTTTCTCTTTTCCTTTATCAAATCTGTTGTTTCTAATACCCTATATTCTTGACTTGGAACTTGATACAGTATCTAAGAGATGTTTAAGTAAGGGGAAACAATGCAATTAAAGCTCTAACCTTGTAGAACAAATCTACCTGTTAAACCCAAAGACTTATATAGATCTTTTCTTTTTGTATATAATGCTACTACTAAAAGAAAGGCTTTAGTTCTAATATAAAGATTGAGGATTTGAACAGGTTCAAGAATACCAGTAAGTTAACCCCTATATTGTTACCAGATGTAAGGGAACTATACTAAGTTGTACTCCTAATACACTAGTAGTAGTCTACCAGAGTGACCCTGCACTAATTAAATAACTATTACCTAATATTTAATTAGTTGCCTTACTCCTGTATTTCTGATCTTGACCATTAGGCCGTTCTATAGCTAGAGGAAACTTGTATATATAGTATAGATTACCTTTCCAGGAGCCTCATTCTATTCTCTAAGGATTCTTCTAGAAGGTAAGTTGTAATATACTCTGGAGTGTAATTATAACTGAAGATTCTTCTGGAAGCTACTCTACTCCAGTTATCCTTATAGTAGAATAGGATCTCCTAAAACAGAGTCTTGGAAAAATGCAGTAGACAGCCTCTATGCAGTTATTCTCCACTGCCTATACCCAATCCTCTATATCTTTGCTCTATGTAGATATTGCATGCAGACACTTCCTAGGATGTAGCTGATGCCCTGGTCTATCTCTAGCATCATCTATATAAGATTACCAAAAAAACAAAATAACTCAAAAAAAATATCAACAATGCTCTCTTTGCTCTTACTACCCAGCTATAACAACTTATATAACTAGTACCAAACTCTTCCCCTTTAACATCCAGCTTTGGTAGTAAACTCTTTTCTACTATCCCCTATATTAATATCTTTCTCTCTGGTAGTCCTTTATACTTGGGCTTGTCCCAAGCTCTTCTCTTCTCTGGACTTTGATGGAGACTATAGTACTGGACAAGCATTTTTAAACTCCTGTATGCTGTATATATATCTAGCTCCAGAGCAATTTAGCTACAAAGAAAAGAAAACTCTATAGATTTTAACCTTTGAGAACTAAGGATTAGCATTTAGAACCAGATTACTACTATACCCTATGAATGTCTCTCAGACCCAGACCCAGAAGGCTGGTATTGAGCTGCTTGGAGAATTGACCAAGCATGCCTAGCTAATGAGGTCTTCCAGTCAACTCAGTATACTATGTTCTCTATTCTAACTTGAGCTTCTTCATCATAGCTCTTATTCCTCTCGATGGTTTAGATTCCTCCAGTCATTACTCCCCCCCATAGGTATATTGTAATGCAGTTGTATTACTTCCCTTTTCAACCCTTCTTCTAGCACATATATCTATTTTTTCTTTATAACCACTTCTTTCTCTATTGTCTATTCCTTTATCTTTTAGCATTTTTATATCTGTTCTTTTTAGTTCCTCTACTGTCTTAATTACCTTTTTATTCCCTTTCTAGATCTTTTGAATCTTTGTTTCTTCTCATATTGTTTTCTTTTACCAATGTTTTTGTTTTCTTTAACCACCTTAGCTTTATCAATATTTGATTCTTGTTATTGTTTTTCATTTCTTTCTGCCAGTCTGGTCTCCAGCTTAATCTATTTGCCTTTTCCATGCTCTTTTCTGGAACATGCTTTAGAGTGAAGTCAAATTGTGACAGGTACAATGCCTATCTAGCTTGTCTTCAATTCAGCTTCTGGTTAGTCATAAAATACTGGAGGTTTTTATGGTCTATCTAGATTTTGAACTTTACTTTTGCTCCTCTAAGTAATACCTCTATACTTCTAAACATTAAATTATCACCAGCATTATAAGAGGACAATTGTTATCTTAAAACAGAGCTTAGTTAAACATCAGGTTCACACTTATTTAGTTTATTTTATCTTATAATATCCATCTATTTATTCTCTTACCTTTCAGTCTGTATACCATCTCAATCATTCTATTTATCTAAAATAGAAAGTACTATTATCAGACTATAGCTCATATGACTATATACAGACCATCTCTTGTAATATATATAAAAGCTTGTATTGGTAGATTTACCCTTACTTGAATATCACTCCAGCTTCTAGAACCCCTACTTAGCTTATTAGTATAACTTCTGGCTGATTGCTAGTTGTTACTCTTACAAGCATCTTCTTGTTGTGGATCTCATAGTTGTGCTCTATTGCATTTAATGATTTGGAGATAAAAACAACTAGCTTCCATTTTTTGTCTCTATATTTGACTAACAGTACTTCTTTTGTTGCATAATCTGAGGCATCAGCTTCTACCTTTATTTTCTTATCTAAGTTGGGGATGGCCAGGACTAGTTTAGTTGTAAACACCTTCTTTAACTTTCTAAATACTTCTACTTGTTCTTTCTCCATCTCTACTTGTTCTTCCTTTCTAACTAGCTGATGCAATAAGGCTATAATTCTAGCAAAGTCCTTAATAAACTGTCTGTAGTAATTGGCAAGTCCTAGAAATTTTTGTATCTCTTTCACATTCTTTGATACCAGCCAGCTTAACACTTCATCTACCTTTTCCTTTTGTATTTCAACTTTCTGGGGAGCCAATCACTATACCTAGGAATTCTACTTCTTTTACTTTCTATTAATACTTCTAGTTTGACAAATAGGTTATTTTTCTCTAGTCTTTTCAATACTTTCTCTACTAATTCATCATGTCTCTTTTTTGTATCTGTAGTAACTATAATGTCATCAATAAATGTTACTATGTTCTCTTGACTGATCATATTGCAGAACAAGTTATTTATTATGGTTTGAAAGATAGTGGAGTTTGTTAATCCAAAGTACATAACTGTTAGTTGATAGACCCCAATATGTATTATAAGTGCTGTTTTTCACTTGTTACTCTCCTTGATTCTCATATTGTTATACCCCCATATGAGGTCTAGTTTTGTGAACACTTTCCTCTTGTCTACTCCATCTAGAATATCTATAATCAAGGGTAATAGGTACTTGTTTTTTATTGTCTATTGATTAATATAGTAGTAATCCTGTACTATCCTTCTCTTGTTATTTTTTTTTACTACAAAGTATACTGGCAAAGTCTGTGGTGACTTTGACAGCCAAATATACTCTTTTCACAGTTAATCTTCTACAAATGCTTGTACTTTTTCTCTTTTCTTCCTTGATAGAGAATACATCTTCTCTTTTTTTAGTACAAACTCTTCCTTTAGTTCTATTGTATGGTTCTATAGTTTTCTTGTGGGCATTCTTTCTGACTTCTCCTTTTCAAACACTTTCTTTTACTTCCAGAATCTTCTAGACACTAGTTCTTCTACTGTTTTTTCTTTCTCTATCTTCTTTACTTGTCTCTTCTTCTGTGTTTTCTGTTTTCTTTTTCTATATATAGATAGACACTATATCATTTTTACTTTCCCTTTCTCCCAGTCAATCTCTAGGTTGTGGACAGCTATCATAAATAGCCATTTACTGATTTGTGATTGCTTGATTTGGTAATCAAAGTGTTCAAAAAAGCGAAGTTAGACAAGCAACAAAAGATGTTATTAAGTCTGAGGTTTATTCTTAGACATACAGTCCTGAAATACATGATTGTGGTGGTCTATACACCAGAACAGCCTACTACATGATCACTACCTATTGTTCTACATATAGGAGTGCTATTGTTCTTGAAATAGAGATAACCTAACCATCTTAGGGCAGTCCTTTGTTCTATTCAAGGACAGATGATAATCTATAGATAAAGATCAGTGTCATGTACAAACATTGAGGACCTTGTATCTCCATGGGATCTTATTACCTTGGGATCTATTTATAGCCAAAAGAAGCGCATTGAAGATAGCTTCACAATGGTCATTGAAGCGAACGATTATGTTAAGTGGTTCCCAAGATATCAGCGATTTAGTGTCTGGTAACTTGGTAATCACTGACTGATCTGCTGATAACTCAGTGAATACTGATTACTTTGAGACGTTTTTGGTACCGTTTGAAAGGTCTTCTTAAGGGCTTTTGGTGGTCATTTAGATTGTTGAAATTGGTCAAGTACTCCTGGAGTTATGGTCTGAATAAAGTTTGTGACAACAGCTAACTAGAGTATACCCAATATTACCTCTATCTTTCCCAAATTGCATACATCCATTCATGCTCTCTCAACATGTTTCTTAAAAAATATATTGCATTTCACCTAATGAGTAATTGCTTCTCCCACATTTATAGTTCCATCTATGTTTTTTACTAACAGAGGATTCTTTAGTCTTTCTAGTTTAAATTCCTTCTCTTTTGCAAACTTTGTATTCATAAATAGGCCTGTTGCTCCACTGTCTAACAGTACCTTTACTGTTATTCCCTTACAATTTTCTATCTTTTCCAACCCTACTTTTATCCATACTTTTCTTAGTGGCTATAGTATGTGCTGTATATTTCTTACTTTGTTAGTATTATCTTGACAAAAAACTTTATTTTCCAACTTTTCTGGGCACAATATACTATACATATTTGAGGAGACCAGCTGGAAGTTTACTGTCTTCTATTGTTTTTTGTCAACTCTTGTAGCATTTCTACTACTTTTCTCTTTCTTTTCTTTCTCTATATCAGGAAAAAGGGAAGTAGTAGCATAGGAAGGCTAAGAATATACTAAGAATTACTATGAATATACTGTAAATATACACTCTGGGTTCTGGAAAGTAATGTAAAGGATGGAGTTGGAGAGTAGAATATGCTACTAGATAAAATAAGAGACATTGCTCTCCAGTTCTGTAGTTTTATAGCTGGTCTAGAGAGAACATAGTGACAATGTAAGAGTAGAATGATCTTAGTCTCAGCTCATGTACTATGCCTCAATTTTCTGTCACTTGTTGTGGTTGTGTATTTTAGAGTAGTAGACTATTGTCTAAAGAAGAGATAATTCAGAAGTAATAGAGTAAAAGGTATATAGTAAGAATGAAGAATGCTATAAGAATTGGAAAATATAACTTTAATCTACGAACTGAGGAACTGGTAGAGTACTTATACCAATTCTGGAATAGAAGTAGTAGTACAAGTGTTTTGGTCTATATTGTAATCCTATAGAAGTAGACAATTTAGAAGATCAGAAGCAGAAATTATAATGAAAATAAAAAGAAAATGAATATAAATATTGAATAATACTGAATTTTTGGTATATAACACTCTACTAACAGTTTTTGGCTATATAGTTTTATTTTTCATATACATAGCATGTTCTATCTCCCACTCTTTCTCTATTAACATCCATGGTATTGGAGTTTCTTACTAGCCCTAGCTGACTCCTTCTATTCTGATATTCTTCTCTTGAATTTTGACCCCTCTCTTTTATATAATCTGTCTTCTTCTTCCTCTATACAATCCTTTCTCCATTCTTCTCTTTGCTGTGTATTTCCCTGTGAGTGTACTACATTCCTTCCCAATATTTTTTCTTTTGCTCTATTTTGCCTCTGATTCCTATCTAATCTCACCAATCTTTTCTATCACTCCTAGATTGTGCTAGAGGGCTTTTTGCTTCTACTAACTTTCTCCTAATTGTCTCATTCAGTCCCCTTTTGAATTCCTCAATGAAAAGCTGTCTCTTATATTCACTTTCTCTTGCTATCTTCTTGAATTCTTGGATATATTCATTGTATATTCTCTCTCTCTGCTCTATTGTTCTTAACTGCTTTATCTTTTTCTCTTTCTTTGCTATCTTTCCAAACTCATTTTTCATTTTCTTGAACAATCCCTCTACTATTTCTACCTCTGACTCTCTCTTCAACAGCTCATCCAATAGGTTGTTCTTCTATGCCTCCACCACTCCTTTCTGCATATAAGACAGCACCCATGCCATCTTTGTTGCCTTTATCTCCTCTGTTATTTTCATGCTTAGATATAAGCAAGCTGTATTGATAAATATACTTACTTCCTCTATCTTCCCTCTATATATAGAAGACTTAGCTACCTTTACCCAACTTCCTCCTTGCTGTTGTAACATTGTGTTAACCTGCTGTTATAGGCTAGCAATTAGGGTGAGAAGTTGTTTTTCTTAGAATAGTAATAGGATAGAAGCATGTTGCTTCTTGGGTTGCTGTTGTTGTTGTTGTTGAGATATGGTCAATAGTATTGATGATGAAGATAAGGCTGATAATGATTCTTTATTTGAGGAAGAGTAGTCTTCTTTGTCTGTAATTATAACTAACTACCAACTAAAAGAGTGAAACAATACTATCTCTAAGAAGGGAATCCCTAAGCTAGATAGGCCTTTAAGAGATTACCATTATTCTCTTGTATAGACTGATCACAATAGACTAGTAGCACAGAGCTGATAGTAAAAACTAGGTACAAGCCCACCTGATATGGAGATCAGGTCTTGGGCAGGAACATAAACTTTGTCCAGGCCTTTTACTTATTGTTCTTAACTGATAGTGAAGTCTCCTTTATAGCTAGGGTCTACTTTCCAAAAAGCTTTTGAGTACTGTACTTGTTAGCAAGAATAATAAGAGAGTAAGTAAAGAGTAAGATGTTGAGGTTGTAAGGTGTAGGGTTGACAATGGGTATTGAGTTCTTGTGTTAGTGTGAGGTCATAAAGACTTAAGGCTCAACCAAGATAGTTGTTCAGAAAGAACTTAATAGAGTTTTCTATTGAATTCTAGTAGCTACTTATACAAATGTTGGTTGGTCTGTGTGTCTATCTTCTACAATCACATGACCCTTACTAAGAACTATCTATATCTTACATAATCCTTTCTATACTATTTATATATCACATGATCAGGATCATATGACCTGTTGCAATTGTCATATTCCATCACATTCCTGTGACAAATTGGTCATAAAATCAGTCATGTTATACAGGTCATATGTCAAGGAACATTCTAGTAGATTCTATTAGATCATTAGTAGATTAAGGTTAGTAGTACAGACCATATGTAAAAGGTATAAGTAGTAGCCCAAATCTAAGGGAAACTCTGTCAAGTTCTCTTTGTTTATCCCAAATAAAAGACAACTCAGTCCTAGAGTTAGCTCAACCCAATGGTCATACTACAATTGTATTCTTGGATGTTTTCCCATCAAGTTAATGAATGTATGAGAAATAATTTCCTTCTTGGAAGTTATCTTATAACACTAGAGTTTGGACATTTTTTAGTAGGTATATGTGTTGGTTTTTATTATCTACTACAAAGACCACTGACAAGTATCCTTGTGTGCCAAGTTCTATAGGAGGATGGATCCAGCATCCTAAGAGGGCTATGCTAGTCTTGACATATTCAGGATTGTTCTTACAGAGATGTAAGTGGATATGTTGAGAGGGAAATATATCTTTGACACCATCCTAGAGCCCTGTACAGATGCCTGCAATCTCTATTTTATACCATTTCTTGTTTTTCCTGGCTAGACCAGAGTATCTGGGAGCAATGATACAAGGTAGTATATTGGAGAATATCAAGAGGTCAGCTGTGTATTGGTTTGACCTTATGTATAGAATACAGTTTCCCTGATGGTTCCATTTGATTGCTGTGACTTTTATGTGTTGTGATTGAATGTTTTTAGTTAAGAATTTGTTGATGTCATTGGTAATGAGTATTGGGTCTTGCCTGTCATTAACTGGTATACCATTTTTGAATACAATAATAAGTCATGATGGATGGCTGGCTCTGTTGGGATTGGCCTCTTGATCTGGTTGGCTTGCTTTGGCTGCTGCCTGGGCATAAGTTGATGGTTTGTAGATACTTTCTTCTAGTCCTTTGGTTGGGGGTGTGTGAAATTTTTGAGTATTTCAACATCTACTGTCAGTTTAGCCATGGTCTCAATGACCTCGTTGTGTCTTGCTTTTTGTGTTTCACAGAAATCTGCATTTACTATCTGAAAAAGGCATTCTGTTAGTCAAGTTGTTGTCTAGTCCCAGTAAATGTTTGAGCTGGGGGCATTGGCCAAGGCACTTGCAACTGATAGAGCTTCCTTGAGAAGCTTTCTGAGTTTGTCCATCTTTTGGATGGAGTCTGAACTTTGGGTTACTGGGCCTGAGAGGAGGAAACTGGATACACCTGGATTCTCCTCTTTTTCTGAGTTGTCCTCATCCATATCTGTATCCATGGGGTTGTCCTCAGCTCTGGATACTGGGCGAACTCTTTTGGCTTTTGGGGTAGTGGGGTCTTCAGTGGTTTCAGGTGTTGTGTGGGGGTTGCTCTCTTGTTGGGATGTTTTTATGGTAGATGTGGTATGCATCCTTTTCATCCTTGATCCAGGTCTCCTGGGGCCTGGGATGCGGGATGTATGTGGGTGACAAGCATCTCCAGCGCTCGTTGCATTCATATTTTGTTTTATTGTATGTATAGGAGTTTTTAAATGTAGTGATGATGATGGTGGGAAGATGACGACGTGACATGTGATCAAGTTGATAACTTAATCCTTGCCACAATGAAACATTCTTCTAGGAGCTACCCGTGCGTTGTCCTCTCTGCACCTGGTAGTTAGTTTTTCATCTCTTTGTAGATTTGTACAACCGCCACGCACTCCAACCCATCCGACAGGGAGTCATCAGATCTCTGTGAGTGTGCCCACTAGCGACCAGTGACGTTGATTGACTGTGACACAGGAGACGCCAAGGAGCGTGAAAGGCGATGTTGGCAGTATCGGCCAGAATCACATTCGGCCCAACGTCATGCAGCAAATGGCTGACGAAATGTTGTGTTGTGACATTGATGAATTCCTACGTCACTATGCTCCGTTTTGTCCGACCGAAAAATCAATCGATGGAGCGCTCGAAAACTTGGAACGTAATGAGATTTTACAGGGTGATGGGTGGCGGGATTTCAGGAACAATGACAAGCCTTCCAACACTGGCAAAGCGGAGTCTGAGGCTTTTGAGAAGCTCAAAGACATCGTTCAGGTCTTGACGAAACGAAAATGCTTCGGCACTGACAGCAAGGCCTCTCGTAAATGCAATCTCAGTTATCATATTTGTGGCGAAAAACAGATGGTTGGGGAAATTCCAGGAAGCACATTTCGAATAGATGCATATCTCTCGCCTACATCTCCTCCCCCACAGCTCAGAGAGGTTGTGGTATCGCAAGTGGCGGTGGCAGCAGAGTTTAAGAGGAAAAAAAACCATTTCCGCGATGTGCGCACTCAAATCCTGAATATTGATGTATCCTGATAAGGGAATTCAGAATCGCCGAAAATTGGTGAGCGCAGCCAATCACATCATGAATGACGATCCACGTAGGATGTGGATGTATGGGGTACGGTGGTTTCTCTACGTGCTGAAGGCTGGATGGTCATTTTTATACAGATAACTATCGAGGGCGAACATGTGTCTATCTGGTATTTCTCTCGCTCCCACTCTGTCATGTCAAAGTCTTTTGACTTCACCAAAGTATTTATTCTCGGCCCAATATATGCACCACATGACTAAATGATTGGCAGGACCCAAGGAAATTTGTCACTGTACTCTTATCTCTCCTCTTTGCAACTGAATTGGAGATGGGATTTGATCCTACTGTTCATCGCATCATGTTCAAAGGCAAAATCCGTTATGTCTATAAGTTGACACCGAAGGAATCCAACGAGACGCGTGAGCCGCTGTATTTTCGAACGACCGCAACGATCTTCAACCCCTCGCATTACGTGCATCAGCGGGAGGAAGACGCGTGTATGGAGGGCGATTCAAGTTACTGGCCCGGACGGCCTAAAAGAGACAGGCGACAAAGAAGTTGTGTTAAAAGACGTTTGGCTTGACAAGGGTTCTCAGACAGAAAAACAAAATCAAGATTTAATCTACGGAGAACTGCGACAAATCAAAGAAGAGGACTATGAGTGGATGAAATTCGACTACCGGGAACGGGTTCGTGATGCCCTTGCAAAGATACCTGATAGTCTGCCATTCATGAGGATCCTCCACGACTCCGAGGGGGTAGATTGTAAAGAGCGTTTGGAGAGTGCTGAGCCTGATCGTACTATTCTGTCTGCCTCAGAGCCTCGGGCATCATCTAGCAGGAACGTCAGTCCATGGACTTCTCAGAATGGACCCTCGTACTCTGCGACCGGCACTTCGCATGGTGCACAAGCATCCCGGCACCTAGAACACCGTCCTCAGCGTCAATACAAGGCAAAGACACAGTATCGGCTGGTCTATGCTCAAGTTGGCCATGCTCTTCATGATACCCGGTTTATTGACAAGGCATTCAAAGCCATCAACGATGTGCTCACAGGTGACCAGATATCTTCATTGGCTGAATATTGCGTCCGCTGACCAGCATTTATCCAGCCCTTGTTCTGTTGTTTCTGGCTGGCTGGGTGCACAGGGATATCAGTACAGGGAATATCATTGTTGTGGAGAACAATGGGTGCATTCGTGGACTTGTGAGTGATCTTGAATATGCCAAGGCGATGAGCAATGAGAGTGCGAGTTCGGATCCGAAAACGGTACGTTTTGACGTTCAAGATAGATGCTGTCTAACATTTCTTTGATCAGGGCACGCCCTACTTCATGCCTTTGGAGATACATCTTGGCGAAAGATTTGACGACCAAGACACTTCATCCTCGTCAAATGAGGAAGAGGAACAAAATCCCCTTCTTCCCCTTCCTATTCTGCCCCTCAAATACAGTTACCATCACGATCATGAATCCTTGATGTGGGTTGCCTTATACATTGTGTATGGGCTCGTAGATTGGGAAGCAGCACAAAAAATCTGGCCGGAGATCTTCGCGAACTCCTTCTTACCCAGTAAGCTACGTGAGATGTTCTTCAAGAGGAAAGATTCTCCCCTGAAGAAACCTTTTTATGCTGCATTCCACGATCAATTTGGCCCTACTTTTCCTACTGATTTTAATTTGATCCGAAAGAAGATTTTGCACATCTGCAGGAAATCAGAGCCCAAGGAAAAGGAATATCACAAGCTCTTCAACGGCCTCATTTTTTCATTCGACCGGCTTCTAGAGATAAGCGTTGACAGGTGGAGAGACGTGCCTTTTGTAGAGCAATCTGGTCAAGCCAATGTTGAGGTTGGCACTTCTCAGAGTGTGACTACCAAGCGCAAAATGGAGAATGCTGACATCATCCGGGTTCGAACCGCTCCACCAGTCAAACGTGCTCGATCTAGCACTGGTAAGGCGGCAGGGAAGACTGCGGGGAAAACAACTGGCAAGGCAAAGCGGTGATAAAATCATTTGTGTGTTTATTTTTTGTACCTCGTACCCCTTGGCTCTCTGTATATCAGTCATTGTATGAATTCCCGCTCATATGGGAGACCTCCACACCGGTGACAACGAGTTCGCCTTTATCTTTAGTGGTCATCAAGACCAGAAATTGGAAAGGAGGGGATGTGGTTTTGAGCTGTCGGTTACCGTTCTTATGAAACCTGTTGCAGTTCGTATGATGCTTTGAGCGCTGAATCTGCGGCTTAACCCTCCTGCCTGTCATGTACATATGTCAACCCTCCTCCCCCTCTCAACTCATATCGAGACTTGTTTCAAGCCTTTTGAGATTGTTATCTGCCCAACGACCATGCTATTGGTTCATTTGACGCTCCTTCTGATACCCGCCCGATTTCGATTTTTTTCATGTGCAGACCGTTACTTTTTCCTCTTTTTCCTTTTTTTGCCTGATGTTAATAATACCTGGAGTGGGTGGTTATGCCTTTTGGAATGGATTCTTGTGATTTCATCATCATCTACCGTCATCGTTTTGTTCCTTCCTTCCATGCTTTCTTTTTGGTCGTAGGATCATTCGGGTCGCGTTTAGGGGGCTTTCTTGATTTTTGTTGGTCCCTTGCTTTTTTTTAACTATTGGCCTTGGGAGTGTGGTAGGAATGGGTCTGGTAATTGATTATTGTATACATGGATTACCTTTTTTTCCGTTTGTTCTTAGGTTCTGGTGAGTCAGTGTTTTGGGATATAACCCTCTCTCTGTCTCTCTGGCTCTTTCTCTCCTGCTTTTTTCTTGATTTTGATATCGATGACGATGGTGACCATTTTGTTATTATAAACTCTTTCTTGTAAATTTTGGAATATAAATGTTGGAGGAGAGAATCATATACCAGGTGTATATCGTGCATATATAAATATATATTGATCCCTTTTTGGTGTGATAACAGGCATGAGTGATCGAGCACCGTGTAATATACTGGCGATATTTTTTTAGAAGAAGATAGATTTATGAGGTTTTTGTGATAGTAAGGAGTCAATGATGAGGGAGATTTCGGGCAAAGAATAGATTTGGGGCTCTGAATGAAAACTTGATCTTTCTTAAGGCGCATATGACTAATTCAGGGTGTAAATACTTTTGAATTTTCCAGAGAAAAGAATGGTTTTCTAAATGGGACACCGCCGACACGGTTCCAGTGCTTAAAGACCTCAAATTGGACATCGCACGGCCATGACCTCTCCAAGCCACCCACAAAAGTCAATCCAAGGATCACATTGCGATTTTTTATTTTTATAGCGGTGAAGGGAGAAAATCAATCACAGAATTGCATCTATCACCAGATCTTGAAGACTTGAACGTTCTTGGATGCTGCAACAAACTTGATATGAAGACCACCAGCAATAAGAGCTTCGATGGCGTTCTTTTGACGTTCATCAAGACCGAGAGAGCCCTCCCAATTAAAAACTTGCAATAACGCACAAATCTTATTATGCCCCAACGCCTGTACGGCACCACTTTCACCATCATCCTCCAAGGGCAATCTTCTTGATCGTAAGCACTTGTACAGGGCCTCAAATACCAATGGTCTACCGAACTGTACATAGGGTGTTTCGATGTGGATATTTTGCAATTGAGGAAGAGAACACTTGGCATGGTCGTTGACCAATGGTCAATGCCTTGAGCCAAGAAAGGACCTGAGTTTGGTTAGGGAGTGAAATGTACAGTCGTTGCAATGAGCTCAGATCTGTCCGGGAAAAGACCTCATTAAAACATGAGCGTGACGAAGGAGGGATATCCCAGTCAAGAGCAGTAATCCCGCTCAGCGATGGTATGAATTCGTTTTATCAATACGCTGTCGATAGGTTCTGTTGACTGAGGTCGTAGACTGTCATTCGGCACTCCCCAGGAGAGCTTCTCGAGGTTAGGAAGTCGAATTGAGGAGAACAAAAAAATCAATTCCAATCCTCATCCTCGGCTTTCCAATGAAATAATCGGAGACTCGAACAAATTTTCGGTGTGCGAGAAAGGACTGAATATGGCCTCGGGCGGAAAGATGGTACGAGTATCGATTCTTATTCTTTGAGTGGAACAATGAAATTCTATAAGATTAGGGCAGTGGAAGAGCAGATAGAGACATTGGTCGATAGGAACATGACATAAACGGAGGGTAGTAAGTTGATGCATCGGTGCACACCACGCGAGGTTATCCGATTCCTTTCTGCAGTAGTGGAAGGAATTAACTCCGGGGATCTGGAGCATCAAACCAAGTAACGTCTTCTGACTCGGTGAAAGCACCCACAATTCTGTGAGGTTCGGCCATTCTGTGGGCTGTGAAAAATAAGATGCCAACTGATCCCATCTATTGCGCACAAAGTCATTATCAGATAGTCGAATTCTGAGGGCTCGAATCTGCGCTCGGCGATGTTGAAAAATGAGTAGTAGGTTTTCGTGAGGTATCTTTGTCAAGTCCACTTCAACAGAGATGCAACAACTTCCTGCATTGGAAAACACGAGCGCGACGATCGATCAAGGGAGGAACTGGGTCCAGGAGGCATGTGGTCCAGAGGGATAAAGCAGGCCAAATTACGCTCCTCCAATAGAACCAAGTTTGAAAAGCATCTGTATCTTGATCGAGTACAATTGAGGTTCTCTCGGAGACTGAGTCTGCATGCTGAGAGCCAGAATATCTCGGTGAGAACCTCTGGAAAAAGGTTTCGCGTAGCTGACAAATGCTCATTGAGCTCGCCACGGACACGAGCACGTTTTTGGTGTAAAAGGACTATCTCCCTATCGATTTTTTTCAGAGGCTTCTATAGCAAGGTCGATTGGGTTTTGGATCATGGGACAATGTGGGTGAAGTCCAAGTAACAAATTGTGGGAACAAAGTCATGTGTAACTTTTTTTCTTTTTTAAATAAAAGAATACTTTCTAAATAGCACAGAGTGTGTAGGAACTTGGGACAAAAATGTATATTGTGGTCTTTAGGCCCAGAGACAAAAAGTTGGTCTTAGGATGTTCAAACTACAGCCTAGATGTAAGATAGGTGAAGAATGAAGGTAAAAATGAAAGGAGATAATCATGACGAGGTGAATGGCTGTCGGAGACTCTGTCAGGAGCCCCTAAAAGTGCATCGCAACATCTCCATTTCTCTGTAAATACGCGTACATTTATCTGGTATTTGAATAATGCATTTCTTGGCCCTAAAATCCAGTTTCGTCTATCTCGATCTTAGATGATCTTGATTCCTTCAGCATTTCCAAGTACAACTGCGTCTTTCCCTCGAGAGAAGCTCAAACTCTGACAACAGTACCGATGCGGTTGGATGTCACAAGGTCTACAACTGACCATCTAATCCATCCGTAGGACAATCCAAGGATCATAATTTTATCGTATCTTGCTTGGATCTCATGGTCAGAATGGTAGTGATAAGTTTTTCTTGTATGCATCCCGCTCAGGAGGTTCTCTGGTTGGAAACGCAAAGGCGGTCGGGTTGGAAGTAAGGAACTGAATGAGGATGGGACTTGGCTTGCTATGCGGTCCTTGGTGATTCTTGGACACTCTATGAGGATGTGCGCTCTGGTTTCTAGGTCCGTCTCACCACATGGGCGGGCAGTGGGTTTGTTCGGGAAGAATCTCTCTCCTATGGGAGGGATAGTAGAGTGACAGAGTGACTATCTGCGTATGTTCCTCCTTTCATGTTGGCCTTCGTTCGTCAACGTTGGTGTAGAGGAAGTTGCGGCCGCGGTTGCTTCTCTGAGTAAATTCCTCTGTCCACTCCGACATTCCGACTTTGTTGTTGCTCTGGCATCATATGAATTTCGTGTTTGCTCCTCGATTGGAAATTTAGTATTGGTTGATGGGAGCCTTGAATCAGATAAAGACGACATGTCAAAATCCGAGTATCGTCCGCTTTTAGGTATACGTGGAGGGTTCCATAAGGGTGAGGCTGGTAGAGCGTCGGGTCTTGAGTTTGCCAAGCTCGAGGTGGGTACGAATGTTGGCTGTTGGTGGACCACAGGTCATGCAGCGGACAGAACCAAGCGTCTTCTTCACGCCCCAACTCGGCGATGCTACTGATACCAATACACTGCAAGTGATACCATGTCTGGCATTGAACAAGCGCTCTCTTGCATTACAAATATAAACGTCGTCTTCATCTTCATCCTCTATGGACATAGCGCACGAATGTTCCTCTTAGCTAACAAAGCTGTATGAGCATCAGAGGACTGAGAGACACCACTTGATCATATGCCACAGAAAGGAGAGGTCACAGTCACACTTTTCCAGTCATGTTCTGCTGCAGACTCTTCACCATGGCAGATGCTAGCTAAGGTCTGCTGCAGATGCAATCCACGACTTTTCACCACACCACGTCGCGCCTTGTCCACCATGGCAGAGTCCAATCTCTTCGAATTCACTTCAGGGCGTTGGGTGTAGGTCTCATACGCGTCGTTCTAGCTCTGACCCGTCCTCTCTATCGTTCAGCTACAACGAGGCTCTTCGTCACAAGGAGCGGAGGCTCGCTTTCAATGTCGACGCGCTGCGACAACTTGCAGTCCAGTCCATAAATCAAAATCTTACGGATGTCGTTAGCTTTTCGAAGCTGGCTGAGGGCGGTTTCAACTGCACCTTTGTCGTCACTCTAAATGGCGGTCGGCAGATCGTCGCTCGCGTTCCTTACCCCATGACGGTCCCCAAGTACTACGCCGTCGCCAGCGAAGTGGCTACCATCGAATACCTGCGGTCCTGCGGGATCCCTGCTCCCAAGATTCACGGCTATTCCACGGACTCGGACAACGCCGCTGGGACTCCATATATTCTTATGGAGTACATTCAAGGCTCCAAGCTCAGCGACGTCTGGCCCAGCCTCGGGGACCAGGAAGTCATCTCCGTCATGCGCCAGCTCACTCAACTCGAATCTAAAATAATGTCACTGCCATTCCCCGCCGGCGGGAACCTCTACTTCACCAAAGACCTCGACAAAGTCGCCAAAGGGCTGGGCGTACCGCTGGAGGACAAGCGTTTCTGCGTCGGTCCAGACACGATGCTGGCGCTGTGGTACGGGAGACGAGCTCAGCTCGACGTAAGTCGAGGACCATGTATGCCGTTTCCGCCTCTTCATTACGCTTACTCACAACTATAGATTAAAGCGCCGAAGCAGCTCTCGCAACAGCAGCGCACAAAGAGATCGCTTACCTGAAGCACTTTGGACAACCGCTCCTGCCGTTGCGGCGTGAAAGAAGGCCCGCTTACAAGTACCAACCACAGTCACCGTCATACCACGTCGAGAACTTGGAGCGGTACCTCGCCATCACATCGTCACTCGTTCCCAAGGACCCCGCTCTAAGTCGTTTCTGTATTCGCCATCCAGACCTCCAGCCAAACAACATCTTCGTGTCAAGGTCGCCCGACTCTGGCTGTAAGGTCGTCAGTCTATTTGACTGGCAACACACGTCCATCCTGCCCATGTTTCTCCACGCCGGCATTCCCCAACAGTTCCAGAATTACGGAGATAGCGTCTCGGAGTCTGTGACGCTGCCCTCTCTACCCGAGAACCTCGAAGAGTTGAGCGAAGCTGAGCGAGCCAACGAGGAGTACCTGTATCGTTGTCGCCTCGTTCACTATCACTACGTTACCAGCACGAAGGAGTGCAACCAGCTCCACCATGCCGCCTTCACGGACCAATTGTACGCGCTCCGTGGCCGTCTCTTCTTACACGCCGGTGGCCCGTGGGAGGGCGAGACCTCCGATCTGAAGGCTGCGCTCGTTCAAGCCACGAAGAATTGGGAAGAGTTAACGGGCGGAGGTGTACCGTGTCCCCTCGAGTTCGACGCCCAAGACCTGCGCGAGATGGCTGTGCTGAATGAAGAATTGAGTCAAGCGAACAGGGGCTTTGAGTTTATACAGTCCAGTTGCGGCGTTGGGGAAGAGGGCTGGGTAGCGAGTGAGGATTATGAGTTTGCTATGGCTTTTTTGAAGGATATGAAGGAGAGGGCGGTGCGGGGGGCTGAGTCGGTAAAGGAACGGGAGGAGATTGTGGATCATTGGCCGTGGGAGGATATGGATGAAGAAAAGTATATGTAGTTTATTTGATTAGATACTTATGAATTAAGATACAAATCGATTTTTCATTGAAGGGAGATGGAAGTTGTGTGGTGTGGTGTGGTGTGGTACCTGGGAAGAGGAAGACAGGTATTAGAGAATGGAGGAGGACTATCCCAGGGAGGGATGATGGAAATGGTGTTATCAGGAGGCCATGTATGGATGCCTTTTTCATTGACAGTTGCAGTTTGATTCCCTGGCCTAACCCATCATCGTTATCGTCACTATTCTTGATTCTTGATTCTTGATTCCCTTTGTTATTCGCGACGAGATAATAAAAGCCTCAAACCAGAACTCGAACTCGAACCGATGAAGCCGATCGCGTCCATCTTGAATTTTGAAAAGATTAAGGATCAAGAGACAGCTCACAGCTCACAGCTCACAGCTCACAGCTCACAGTTGATTGAATCGGATTGAATTGAATGTCTTGGAGTAAGTAGTTTGTCTATCTGAAAGAAAGGAACTCCTCAAGGAAAAGGAAGGCATGAGAAGTAGAAGTAGAAGTAGAAGTAGAAGTAGAGGTAGAAGGAAAGGAGTTGAGAAGAACTCCCTGAACTCTTTGTCCTGGTCCTGGTCCTGGTCCTGGTCCGTTGATGCGTAAATTGACCTGTCCCTCCTTTTGTTTATTTGTTTGTTTAGTAAAGTAAAGCAAAGTGAAGCGAACTTGTTTGCTGTTTAGGTTTTTCTAAACCTTGCTCGTTCGTTCGTTGAGATTGGGATTGAGATGGAGATTGGGATTAGGATTGGGATTGAGATTGAGATTGAGATTAAGATTGAAGGTTCGATGTTTGTTTCTTGAAAATGGGGTACTAGGTACTAGGTATTTGAATTGTAAATAAATTGTAAAGATGTGGAGATGTGGAGAGTGTGTGTGAGGTTTTGAAGGAGATTGGGAGGACTCAGACTCAGACTCGACTCGAGTTTGTGAGGGATGAAATGAATGAGTGTGGATGTGGGAGAAGTGGTGGGAGAAGTGGAAGTGAAGTATATGGGAAGGATGTGGATGTGGATGTGGAAGTGGAAGAAGGAAGATGTGTGGAAGGAAACAAAATGAGGAGTGTGTAGGAGGGAGAGTTAGTGTTGGTGAAGAAGACGACAATGATGATGAGTGAGAGTGAGAGTGAGAGTGAATGTGAATGTGAAGTTTGAGAGAAGGGGGTATCGTATGGGTTGAACGTTGCTTCTGAACGACGTTTTTTTTGTGAAGAGGATGCTGAGTTGAATATTCCTCGGACCTGTGGTCCTTCCTTACTCAGTCAACGTCAAAATGGTGGTGTATTCATTGAATCATCTTCTGTTTCATTAAATTCATGTTAAGAAATCTTCCTTGAGCTCAGCGATAGGGACGAGATGTTCCTACCACAAGTATAATTATCATAAAAAGTCTCCCATGAAGCGATCGATAACAAACCACAAACACAACACAACTTGCTCACGTTCCATTTGCAAGCGGAAGCAAGCGTTGGGTAAACCATCATACCGTGATCTATCGGACTGCACCAAAACCAAAAGTTTTTTCTAAGAAAGGGTACCTGACAACTCTTAAGCGCACCTCAACCTACTTCAACCCTTTCTTTTTTGCTCATGGTTCCCACTATCTTCCGACGCGAACACGATACCTGGTTTCCTAATGAACCGATGTGGTCGTTTTCAATGACGAAGAGAGACATCTTGTTGTGAAGGAATTTAAACGAGTCTGGTAATGTTAGGCTCTGTTCAAGTGTAATTGCTGACAGTTGTATATAATTCTTTGTACAAAGAACAATAAATAATATCCGTGACTCTCAACTATGAAGTTCAAGATTGGGTTCTTCCGACATCAGCATCGTCCGCTTAGATGATAGCGAAGATACCCATGTCTGTGACCTCAAGGACAGGGTCTACAAGAAATACGAAACAGAGTTCAAAAGGGCCAATGTTGACTTGAGCAATAGCGATCTCGAATTCTTTGCATTGGTTCGTCTCCCATTTGTATTGAAGCATATTGCTGGAAGCGATTGTTAGTTAGTTAGTTCAGCCCAGTACCCACGAGCCCTCTCAAAACACTTGCCAAACGAGTCATAGATGCAATGGCGAAAGACAACGACAGTGATGACTTCTTTGATGTTGGTGCACAGTTGCATGAACATCCAGAAATGGCAATCTTTGCATGATATTTCGCTTATCCTCTGAGTCAAGTATGGTGAGTGGTGATTGCCACTTTCTAGGAGAGAGATATTGTAGACGAATACGCAGAGGAAAGGCTGAACCAACCCACACCATCGGTAAACTTTCACAAGGGTCCCAACAGATTATTTAAGAAATAATCTTTCATCCGAGGCAGCCAAGGTGGAAAATTTTCGTGATACCCAGGCTCGAGTCGAGACAATGATCTTTTGTGGTCGCCCCTACTCTGCCTTTTGGTCAATCCCTCTTACATTGCTATGCCCCCAATTCTCCCAATTCGTGATTGACCTTGACTCCTGTACACCCTCAACTCAGGATATTGGACTTTTCCACGAACTCTGGCAGGACATGTCGGATATATTTGATGACGAATTTAACAGGAATGACCGGTCCATTGATGTCATGAAAGATCACGGTTTCAGTGACCTCGATAGGGGATGTATTGGGCACTACCCATGTGATGGCCGGCTGAAGGTATATATCAGTAAGGCCCACCGGGACGCCATCTATTGTATCCTCGAAGTCAAAAACGAGATTCGAAATGTAACCTCGGAACCTATGGCTCAAGCCATATTTTTCTGGTTGGAGGCGGTTCGTAATATGACTGGAGGCAAAGACAATCAATTTCTCTCCAAGACTAATTTCCCTGCCGTATTGCTGCTTTATTACGGTGAGAGCTGCCCCACATGTCTTTTCATCTGCTTCACATTTTCAACAGGACCGTATATCTCCGTTTCCCTCGCTGTTTACACTGGGATCGCAAACGTTCAAATGATGACTCTTGTTTTTCCATTGCACTTCCATCCCAGCGATGCCGGGGCACGAGCAACTGGGGAGGGTTTTATTTGTGCTCTACGCCGGTTGCCTTTCGATCTTAAAAACTATTACTTGACGGCCGCGTTTTCTGAACAACCACTCTTGCAGCCGCAGTTCCCGTTCTATAACAAGCTCGCCGATGGGGTTACTACCCATCGGTTTGTGTACGAGAAGCAAATTGATTTGAAGAGGGCGTTCATTGCACATCTTGAAGACAATCCAGAGGACAAGATATTTGTCAAATTCGCTCTTTGCTGTCTTTGCTATGGTGAGGACGCACATAAGACTGCGTATGCACACGGCTTTGCTCCAAAGCTCCGAATTGTTGAGCGTTTTGCAGATGGTTGGGTGATGGTGGTCATGGATGATGTCTCGCCCCAATATCGCTGGATGCGGAAACCGCTGAAAAATAATGTGTATCGAGCAACTAAAAAGGCTCTTGCCTTATTGCACCAAGATGGATATGTGCGCGAAACGAACATTATGGTCAAAAGAGATGGGGTGGACAGCGAGGGTCTGGGCGACATCTTGTTGATTTTGACTGGGCTGGGAAAGAGAACACGGTTAGATATCCATCCAACATCACGTTGAATCACCCTGATATTCCGCGTCCGGAGAGTGTTGAACGTGGAGGCTTGATTCCTTCTGCTCATGATGCTGAGATTATTATTATTATCCTAGTTTATGTCCCGAACAGTGAAATACAAGTTTTTTTTCTATCACTCAAGATCGGCTGGCACGATGATAATAGTGCTAGGACTATGACACGATGTTCGTATTAAGTCACCTGGATTCTCATCATGTTGATTTGACTGTTGTAATAAAAAAAGCCCAGGTCGAGATACTTATTATATTCACTTTACGACCAACCTCTACTTGGATAACCCAGTAGCTTATCTTTCTCTCACTTCAAGGATAGAAACCACTGGTTTGGGCTCGATCGAGATACAACATTAGCAATCAAGGTGCGCGGTTCAACCATCCTCGCCAACCCTCGGCATTGACGGCAAGTTCATGTAGCTGGTGAGAGGTAAAGCTGAGATCTTTGGTGCTGAGCTTGTTGTAGGAAAAAACTATCTTTTTGGAGTGGAATGTAAGGCGGCGGTGTTCACATGGCGAGGTGGTACCATCGAGATAAGTCATGAGGTTCTCTAGAGCTTCATATCCTAGAATGCTAGATTAACGTATTCACTGTCGGCACGTTACAGGCCAACCTTCCACAGAGTATATATCAGAAGATACGCCCATGCAAGCTTATGGAAATCTTCATGTCGTACTCGAGAAAATGCGTGTCCGATCGCTTCAAAGGTAATTTCTTCAGTGTTGAAAAGATAGATCGGCTCAGCAGATTATGTTGAACAGTTAGACTCGCTAAAGCAAAAAACATGCTTTGAGAGGACCTGTGGGTAAAATTTGGGCACAGATTGTCAAGCTATAGCCTTGGAATTTGAAGGAGTAGAGTCAGAATAAGAGGTTTATTGTGAATCTGGAAAAATGGATATGTGTTGTGGAGATATACCTATAACTAAAAATATGACCCTCTATTCAACGTCCAATTGAGTGATCCGCACATTCTCCCGTATTTAATACCATCTCCGTAATCTTGGGTGACCCACATGGCTTCTCAAAGTCATCGCATGTCCAGTCTCCCTTGGTCTTTCATCCTCAACATCGGCTTGATCCTCCGAACCAGATCGCACTATCAAAGGCACTATTCCCGGCTTGCCAGCAACCTTGGCCAGAAGTTGGTCAAATGCAAAACTGAGGCGGTTAAATAATCTGTGATAGTTTTCTTCCTTTGGCTCGACGAGTAAGCAAAAGGCGTAGAGTTCCCGCCGCATCATATAAAAATATTTAGGATAAATATCGCCAAGATCAGGGCGAAATCCTTTACGAAGATCTCCTTCCCGAGGATCTGCTTTCTTGAAGAAGTTCTCGCGTTCCCTGGTAGGAAAATGGGTGTTGGCGAAAATCTGCGGCCGAATTGAGTCTGCTTCTTCCCAATGTACCAGTCCATACACAATCCATAATGCAACCCACATCAGGGATTCCTGATCGTGATTGGAAGTGTATCTGAGGATTGCTTCGGGCATTTTAGGAAGTTGTAATAAACCACTCATAACTTTTGCAAATTCATCATCGCTCAAGACTTCAGTGTCTGCAAAAGGGATGATTTTCTCGCCAGAATGTATTTCGAAAGGCATGAAATATGGCGTGCCCTGATCAAACGTTAGAGAAAATCTATCTTTGATATCAAAACGTACTGTTTTGGGATCTGGACTCGCACTTTCATTGTTCATCGCCTTGGCATATTCAAAGTCACTCAGAAGTCCACGAATGCACCCATTGTTCTCCACAATGATGATGTTACCTGTGCTGATTTCTCTCGAGACACTCTTCCAGAGGTGGGCTTCAGAGAGTTGGGGTGAGTACTTGTGCTTGGCTGGTGCCGTTATCGGGTATGGTGTACTTGACTGAAGCAAAAATGCAACTGATGATTTCCACAGATGGACTCGTGGAACCGGTCTCATGGCGCTAACAAACATCATTGCTCACAAACTCAAAGGTTACGGAGTCAGAACATTCTCTGCGAAAGAGATGGCATTCAACATCCTCGGTCTGATGCACCTTTTACTCTTCAGTATCACAGTAGAACCCATCTGGGCTGATCTTAATGGTGGCATGGATTGCCTTCCTGATCTCACCGTTATCACCACTCATATCCAAGCAAATCTTCGCAAGAAGGCTGGTCTCTGCCGTGCCATCAACATAGATAGTGCCGCCGATTTCAAGGTCATCAACGGTGTTGAGACAGAGCGACTTTTACAGACTGTGGACGTTCTTCCTCGCGTCAACTTCCGCCTCGAGTTTCCACCTTTGGAATCTTTCGAGTCCTTGTCTGACATGTCGAGCTATGTGGCTTAATTGATCACGAGAATACCATTGTCGTTACTGGTTACGGCGAGGCCGGTCCTTGGGGTAGCTTGCGTACTCATTGGGAGATGGAGGCTCGTGGTGAATTCACTATCGAAGGTTGTATCGAAATGGCATGGATGATGGGTTACATCAAGCACTCTGATGGTCTGGTCCTCACTGGGTCGATAGCAAGAATGGGGAGCCTGTTAATGATAAAGATGTCAAGGAGAAGGAAATCCTTGCACATACTGGTGTGCGACTAATCGGTCAGTTCACCTCTTGTAACCATCAAACATATTTTATGTATCTCACCAATCCAATGGTCGCCAGCAGCCAATGGCACCATTAGTTTGGTTCCCGGGTCCCTAACAGACAAGGACATGAAGATATTTCTCACTGTCATAGACCGTTGCGAGGCTTTGAGTACAAGCGAGTCCCGCCAGCCCCATTAACTGCTCGCGAGAAGGATACGGTTGTTAATTTGTACAAATCACAGACTTGGTCGATGCTGGATGCGGCCGCGGCATTCATCGACTCCTCATCTATCTGAGAAGAATCAGCAAAGTCGACTATGTAGGTACATGGTTCAAACGGGTTTGACCTGTTGTGCCAGACGTGCTGTGAGATATGTTAGACTTTGCAGACTTGATGGCATCAAGATGTACAGCTTACAGCAGCCCACCCATGTTGTTGATTAAGATCAAGAATATATTTTTGATGGTTCCTGTTAACCCAAAACAAAGCGGGTGGCTTATCTGTGTTTTGGATATCAGATTCCTAGGAAAATAGATCAAGTATGATATAACAACTTCTTTCATTGACACATGTGTACAGTAGCTTGTCAAGAAATACAGAGCAGTAAGTGGCAGCGGCTGAGTGACTCTCATGAGATATATTCTTTGTAGACTCTTGCAAGGCTGGGAGGATGGTGCTCTTCATTTTATAGCAGACAGAGATCGACAGAAGCTGTCAGAAAAGACTCTCAGTTCCTGTAAGTGCTGAACTGAGGTTACCAAGTTGTGCTACATGGCATAACTATGTGCTTACTAGTTGCCTGATCAATAAAGACAGAAACATGAGTAAAATGTCCCAATTTAGAGTATTCCCACTCCTGGCACCCAATGGTTTGACTGTCGTGTTCATGTCGTTATTCATAAAATCACGACACTGCCCAGTTTCATCTTTAACGATCAAGTGTGTATTCACCGGCCAAGGTATCCACTTGACGGAAAACTCTTCGTATGTCGGTCTCGCAATGACTCTCACGTCCGACACGCAAACTGGCTAGCTCGTCGGCAAGTTTCAAACGTCCGAGGTGGATCCACTTGCCCTCTCACCTGCTCCAATCCCTCTTTGGTGTAAAGACGACAACAGAGTGCATCTCTTTGACATCCATACTGACTTTCGTGTCAACGAAACACACATAGGAGTTGGCGTACTATTAACCTGACTTTGGCTTGAGATTGTAGGACATAGCAGATATCATAGATGAGCACTAACATTCCACTCATGGCTATGAGCTTCTACCGCAAGGCACAACAGATGGATGGGTAATAATGGGTCAGGACAATGTTGGGTCGCAGTCGGACATAATCTGTGGGTGCCATTATCTAGAGCTGTATGTGGGATACCCCAAATGAGTGTGGACCCCTCCAACTCAAGGCTTGGGAGAAAGTGGACGGAATACATCAACAAAGAATGGTTGAGAGAACTCGAGTGATAGGAAACCTGCCGGAGTAGGGAAAAAAGTGTGTCTTGTCCTCAGGTGGAGTGTTCAAATGAATAGGTGAACTGGAAAACAGGACGAATCCGTGGAGCTCGCTGCTCTATTCAAGGTCCTCTCGAACATGCCCTTGCTTTAGCGAATCTGACTATCCCGTATACCAAAGCCTCCATTAAAGTGATTAGGATGAATTATTAGGTGTCCCCACTGTGAAGGAAGAAAGATGCATATGGACAAGCGCTCTCAGCAGATGAACGATAATGTCAGGACTGAATTGAGGAGAAATTAGGAGGGGCCAACGAGATCAAATGAGTCGTCTATCAAGAACAAGAGTCTGTTGTGAGCTTACTACAAAGGCTGTTCTCATGAGATCGAGCAGGGCGACTTGATAATGAAGAACGTCGGTGAAGAGCTGGAGGCTTGGGGTGAATTGACTGTGAAGTCCGGCCGTAAATTCATCAAAGGTGATTTCTTCAGTGCTAAAAAGATAGATCACCTCAGCAGATTATATTGGATAGTTAGACTCGCTAAAGCAAAAAACATGCTTTGAGAGGACCTGTGGGTAAAATTTGGGCACAAATTGTCAGGCTGTAGCCTCGGAATTTGAAGGAGTAGAGTCAGAATAAGAGGTTTATTGTGAATCTGGAAAAATGGATATGTGTTGTAGAGATATACCTATATCAGCAACAACAAGCGTCTGGTTATTCAGGTTCGGAAGGGATAAAAACCTAGAGATTACTAGACATTAATAACTAAAAATATGACCCTCTATTCAACGTCCAATTGAGTGATCCGCACATTCTCCCGTATTTAATACCATCTCCGTAATCTTGAGTGACCCACATGGCTTCTCAAAGTCATCGCATGTCCAGTCTCCCTTGGTCTTTCCACCTCAACATCGGCTTGGTTCTCCGAACCAGATCGCACCACGAAAGACACTATTCCCGGCTTGCCAGTAACTTTGGCTAGAAGCTCATCAAATGCACTACCAAGGTTGTTGAGGAGATTGTGATAGTCTTCTTCCTTGGGATCGGGGAGCATGCAAAAGCCATACAGTTCCAACAGCATCATATAAAAACATTCAGGATAAATATCGCCAAGATTAGGGTGAAATGCATTATAAAATCTTTCCTCTTTAGGACCTGCGCTCCTGAAGAAGTACTCGCGTTCCCTGGTGGGAAAACAGGTGTTGGCGAAAATCTGCGGCCGAATTGAGTTTGCTTCTTCCCATTCTACCAGTCCATACACAATCCATAATGCAACCCACATCAGGGATTCCTGATCGTGATTGGAAGTGTATCTGAGGATTGCTCCGGGCATTCTAGGAAGTCGTGATGAACCACTGCGAAGGCGTTTCTTAAATTCCTCCGTGGGCTGGGGTCCGATGTATGCAGGAGGGAGGTATTTCTCGCCACGATGGATTTCCAAAGGCATGAAGTATGGCGTGCCCTGATCAAACGTTAGAAAAATTCTATCTTTGATGTCAAAACGTACTGTTTTGGGATCTGGACTCGCACTTTCATTGTTCATCGCCTTGGCATATTCAAAGTCACTCAGAAGTCCACGAATGCACCTATTGTTCTCCACAATGATGATGTTACCTGTGCTGATATCCCTGTGGACCCACCCAGCCAGAAACAACAAAACAAGGGCTGGGAAAATGCTGGTCAGCAGAAGCAGTATTCATCAAACAAAGATATCGTGTCACCTATGAATACATCATTAATAGCTTTGAATGCCTTGTCAATCGACTGAACATCATGGAGAGCATAGCCGACCTGAGCATAGACCAGCCGATATTGCATCTTTGCCATGTATCGACGCTCAAGATCATTTTTCTGTTCCGTGTTCATGTGTGCATCACGAGAAGTACCTGTCGCAATATTTGATGTTTTGTTCTGAGTAGACGATAGCAAAACGTTCTGGTTAGGTGATACTTCAAGCTCCGGGGAGGACAGAATACTACGATCTGGCTTAGCACTCGGCGAGCAGTCTTTGCAATTCACCCCCTTGGAGTCGTAGAGAATCCTCATGAATGGCAAACTGTCAGGTATGTTGTTGAGGGCATCAATGACCCGTGTCCGGTAGTCGGCTTCAATCCACTCGCAGTCGCTTTTTTTAATTTCTTGCAGTTTTTTGTAGATTAAATCTTGATTTTGTTTTTCTGTCTGAGAACCCTTGTCAAGCCAAACGTCTTTTAATACAACTTCTTTGTCGCCTGTCCCTCTTAAGCCGTCCGGGCCAGTAACTTGAATTGCCCTCCATACACGCGTCTTCCTCCCGCTGATGCACACAATGCGAGGGTTGAAGATCGTTGCGGTCGTTCGAAAATACAGCGGCTCACGCATCTCGTTGGATTCCTTCGGGGTCAATTCATAGACATAACGGATCTTGCCTTTGAACATGATGCGATGGATAGTAGGATCAAATCCCATCTCCGATTCAGTTGCAAAGAGGAGAGATAAGAGTACAGTGACAAATTTCCTTGGGTCCTGCCAATCATTTAGTCATGTGGTGCATATATTGGACCGAGCATCAATACTTCGGTGAAGTCAAAAGACTTTGACATGACAGAGTGGGAGCGAGAGAAATACCAGATGGCCATGTTCTCACCCTTGATAGTTATCTGTAGAAATGATCATCCAGCCTTCAATACGTAGAGAAACCACCGTACCCCATACATCCACATCCTACGTGGATCGTCATTCATGATGTGATTGGCCGCGCTCACCAATTTTCGCCGATTCTGAATCCTCATATCAGAATACATCGATAGTCAGGATTTTAATGCGCACATCGTAGATATCGTCCTTTTTCTTAAACTCTGCTGCCACCGCCACTTGCGAGACCACCACCTTTCCAGCCAGTGGGGTACAAGATAAAGGTGAGAAGTATCCATCTATTCGAAATGTGGGTCCTGCAATCTCCCCAGCCATATACGTAGAGCCACAAGTAGAGTATTTGAAGTTGCATGCACGAGGGGCCATGCTGTCATGTTCCGTTAAGGCTTCGACAATTTTTTCAATCCATTTAAAGACCTTCTCCTCATTTTCTTTACTATCGGAAGGCTTCGTTCCGCCGATGAACACCTGCCATTGATTGCCCTGTAAATATTTCTTATCTTCCAATTTCTTGAGCGCACTATCAACTGCATTGTCGGCTGGACAAAACGGAGCATAGTGACACAAGAATTCATCGATGTCGCAACACAGCATTTCATCGATCATTTGTTGCATAACATCGGACCGGATGTGATTCTGGCCAATACTGCCGACATCACCTTTCACACTCCTGGGCGTCTCCTGTGTCAGAGTACAATGATAGTACAGTCAATCAACGGCGACAAATGCTAGATGAGCACACTAACAGAAATCTGTTGGATTCCTCCTGACCGTCTCGGAGGAGTGCCTGGTCGATGTTCAGATCTATGAAGGGATGAGAAAGGAGGCAGGTGCCAGGAGCAGAGAAGACAACGCACGAGTAACTCCGAGCACGTTTCATTTTTGAGATGATAATCTGTTGGCAAGAGTAAAGTTTCAGTGGCGGGCATGGGATGTCAAGTCACCTGATGGTGGCACATGTCAAGAATGGGTCGCGTGAGGGAAGTTTGCAAGCGCCGAACTGAAAGTCCGGGATACAACCTAAGTACTTGTGTGACCACGTAATTTGGCTTCATCAGGGACACTACCAGAAGAGACATGTTGGTACAAACGACCGAGAGCACGAACTATGCTTTGACTGAGAGACATTTTGGCCCAACAAATACATGAATATTGCATGATAGGTCTGTGGAAAGGGTGGAAAGCTCTTCTTCGACGCACAAGTCTTCAGCAAGAGTAATGTCCCTATCCCCTATTTTCTGAATTGCAACTCATTTACATCGTAGCTAATGGCGCTTTGCAATAATGACCGATCATCTAGAGCATGCTCAGCGAGATTGGTTTTTGCGATCAAGATGAATCGTGGGTGTGTATGCCTGGAAAGGCTGTTGGTTTGGCCTTTCGAAAGTGGAGCTAGCAGTATGATATGCAGTACCAATTGTATCGAATGCATGAGGGCACTTGTTGAGAATTGCCGTTGCCTTTGATGGTCAACAAATGTGGGGGGACTCATGAACGGTGCTTCTTGGATGGTGCCTAGATTCCACCAAATGCAAAGATCGCAGCTCTGCGGGGGATAGTGATTTACAGATGCCGTACCCGAGCAGAAGTACCCAGACACATGACTGTACTCCAGACAATTTTATCATATTCTACAGCTTCTGATCCCCGTTGGACAGCAACTCAACAATCTGCGTGAAGTCAGGATATCTAGGTAGATTCGACCCAAACTTTTCGTCCATCGTCCGGAAAGATACAGTCGATTGTGGTATGCCAACGAAATACCGACCAACAAACTTCGGAATGAAAATGCCTCCCCTTGAACGACTTCGCACCCAACTTTGGCGCCGTCAAACTGACAAGTATATCGGGTTGCAAACCTGTTCCAAGTTCATCACCTTTTTCCCATCCACTAGGAATGTTCACTGAAACAATCGGAATCTCGATTGGGTAAGGAGAGCAAGCACGAAAGGCGCCCTGACAGGAGATTGAAATGAGAAGCCGAAGACAGCGTCCAAAACTCACATTGGATTCCAAAAGGGCTTGCCTGAGGGGAGAGACGTCGGTGGGCAGAGAGGGCGTAAGGATTGGAATCGACATATTTTGGCACTGAGTCGCGAGTCACTGTAGACATTTGTGAGGTATCACGCCAGGGAGTGTATTAATGGTCGTTTACCTTGTAAATTCCCTTTGATACGGGCTAGATGGCGATCAGCCCAAAACCCAGGAACGATAAGAGCTAACATACCTAGGGTAGATAAACTGTTGGTTTATACCCAAACATCCCTTCCAAAAGACTTCAGATGATACTCACAAGTGATCATAGAATGAGCAGCAACAAGACCACCCCCTCACCAATCCAATGGTCGCCAGCAGCCAATGGCACCATTAGTTTGGTTCCCGGGTCCCCAACAGACAAGGACGTGAAGATATTTCTCACTGTCATAGACCGTTGCGAGGCTTTGAGTACAAGCGAGTCCTGCCAGTTCCATTAACTGCTCGCGAGAAGGATACGGCTGTTGATTTGTACAAATCACAGACTTGGTCGATGCTGGATGCGCCCGCGGCATTCATTGACTCCTCATCTATCTGAGAAGAATCAGCAAAGTCGACTATGTAGGTACATGGTTCGAACAGGTTTGACCTGTTGTGCCAGACGTGCTGTGAGATATGTTAGACTTTGCAGACTTGATAGCATCAAGATGTACAACTTACAACAGCCCACCCATGTTGCTGAAGGATCAAGAATATATTTTTGATGGTTCCTTGTTAACCCGAAACAAAGGGGGTGGCTTATTGGATATCAGATTCCTAGGAAAATAAATCAAGTATGATATAACAACTTCTTTCATTGACACATGTGTACAGTAGCTTGTCAAGAAATACAGAGCAGTAAGTGGCAGTGGCTGAGTGACTCTCATGAGATATATTCTTTGTAGACTCTTGCAAGGCTGGGAGGATGGTGCTCTTCATTTTATAGCAGACAGAGATCGACAGAAGCTGTCAGAAAAGACTCTCAGTTCCTGTAAGTGCTGAACTGAGGTTTCTAAATTGTGTTACATGGCATAACTATGTGCTTACTAATTGCCTGATCAATAAAGACAGAAACATGAGTAAAATGTCCCAATTTAGAGTATTCCCACTCCTAGCACCCAATGTTATAATTCACCTCGTGCCTACCACACATTCATCTCATGTCATCTCATGCCCATGTCATATAAGTCGATATGCTGTTATAGGGTTCCCCAGTCTCAGTCTGGTTAATATTACATCCTTTATCTGAACACTGGGTTTAGGAACTTGTAACATAAGACTGAGACTTCCTAACTCACAACCTATCATCATGGTATCTGAAGCAACCATCCTTGCACTCATAACTACCCTTATCACCCTATTTTTTCAACCTGACCTACTCACTTAATAGAACATATTCTCCAAAGAAAAGAAAGAAGAATTAACCAGCTCAGTACAAGACTTTGTCAAAGAAATAAAAAAGGACCTCCATCCCAAGACCAAACTCAGAACAGAACCCCCTAAAGACTTTGAAGGAAATTCAGATGATGTAGCAAACTGGTGTCAAAGAATGACTTTATACTTCAACAATCAAGGTATTAACAATGAATGGGAGAAGATTGAATTTGCCTTAAGTAAGATAACAGAAGGAAGGGAGAACCAAGCTCAGAAATGGACTGATACAGCAATTAAAGTCTTCATTCATTTCCAAACAGAATTAAAGGAGTGGAGAGGAAATAATAAAGATAAACCAAATGAAGAACAGATATGACAATTCACCAACAAACCACCATTCAGCAGTTGGAAGGAAATAGCAGGATGTATAGCCAACTTTTTCATCACCAATAAATCAATATCCAATGCAATTGAAAATCTAAAACAACTCAAGCAAGGGAATTGAATGGTTGAAGACTACTGGATGGATTTCTGTGCTTGGAAAGACCTGACCCAATACAACAAAATAGTACTGGTGGGCATCTTTTGAGATGGACTGAACAAAGGGCTGGCCAGAAAGCTTGTGAAATTAGGATAGCTGAATAAGATAAGTTTACTAGATGTCTGGTATATCAAGGCAGTAGAGTTTGAAAGAGCTAGACAATCAGCAGAAGGGATGTTTGGTCAGAGAAGACAATTCATTGAAGAGAAGAGAATTATATAAAAGGAGATCAAGAGAGAAGACAAATTGGATCTAGTAGTTTCAAGACAAGACTCTGATGCAATGGATGTCGACATGATGAAAAGACAAGAGATGTGTTTTAATTGTGGAGTTAAGGGTCATATCGCTGCAAGATGCCCAGAACTGAAAAAGAAGAGGAAATTCTTTGGGAGGAGGACTGAGTTAGAGAGGTCAGTGGAAGAGAAGCCAAAGAAGGGTTTTGGGGAGAGCAGGGAGTAAGCACTGATTCATCTGCTATTACAGACTCAAAAATATGACTGCCAAAGGAAACAATAAATGATTTTTTGAGTTATTTTGGTGCTAGAAACTATGAATCACCAAAAGGATATTCAGCAGAGTGGATAGCAAGGAGAATAAAAGAAGAAGACAAGGAAGAAGCAGTAGAAATATTGAAAGTTTGAGTACATCAATTGAGAAGAAGGGAATGTACAATAGAAAAAATACAAGAGTTGAATGAAATGATGGATGATGAAGTAATTGTTGCTCTAAAAGCACTAGAGGAACCATATATACTTTAGAAACTAGGAGATAAACAATTGGACCTCTAAGTCAAAATAATGACAACTGACATAGGGAAAACATTCCTCAAGAAAGCACTAGTGGATTCAGGATGTTCAAGTTTATGTATTAGCTGAAGATTTGTACAAGAGAACAATCTGAATGCACAAAAACTATCTTTTCCAATAACCTGTTATAATGCAGATAGCTTTACAAACAGGAATAGGAGTGTCACAGAAACCATAGACATGTATATGATAATTGGAGACCATAGGGAATTAATTCAATTATCAGTGACAAACATAGGAAACCATGACATATTTCTAGAATATGACTGGCTTCAAAAACACAACCCAACTATTAACTGGAAAGAATTGTCAATCAGTCTAGACAAATGCCATTAATTGTATAGGAAAATACAGATAGTAGAGGAACTGGAAGAAAGTGAGGAAGAGTGAAAAGAGAAGGAAATAGATATAGTGACTTAGCCTAGATGACTTAATCACCCTCTAAGTCTGAGTTAACAAGGAGAACTCGATGGAGTTCCCGTTAAATTTCCTATACTACTTATACAACTACTATATGGTCTGTGCACTATCTTCCCATGGTTCTCATGTGACTTAGTCATGTGACATCACCTGACTGTAACTCATAACCATGTGACTCTGTGACATTTAGTTATGTAATACTTTCTCGTACTCTATTCTTGTGTAGTAAGTCTAGAAAGGAAAAGAAAAAAAAAGAAAAGTAAATAATAACTTTAGCCATTTTGCCAAGTCATGACAATAGAGGAAGGAGAGAAAGTTTTATTTATAAATCTAGAAGAAGAAGCATAGAGAAGAGAGAAAATAAACATCAGAAACATGAAGAGGGAGAATGAGGGATTTGAAGAAATTGTACCCAAGGAATACTGGAGCTTTAAAGAAAAGGTATTCAAAAGTATTTGAGAAATTACCTGAATGATCTAAATAGGACCATGCAATTGAATTAATACCAGGAGCAGTACTTAGAGACTGTAAAATTTATCTACTAAACACTAAAGAACAAGAGAAGCTCGATAAATTCCTAGAAGAACATCTAAGAACTGGACAAATTTGGCTCTCAAAATCACCATGTACAGCACCATTCTTCTTTGTCAAAAAGAAGGATAGGTCCCTTAGACCAGTACAAGACTATCAATGACTCAATGAAATGATGATAAAAAACAAATATCCATTACTGTTGATCCAAGAGTTAATTGATAAAATACAGGGTGCTAAATACTTCACTAGACTTGATGTTTGATAGGGATACAACAATATTCAAATAAGAGAGGGGGATGAATATAAAGCTGCCTTTTAGACAAATCAGGGATTATTTGAACCATTGGTGATGTATTTTGGAATATGCAACTTGCCTGTAACATTTCAACTTATAATGGATAGCCTATTCCACAAATTAATCATAGAGGGGAAAATAGTGGTATATATGGATAATATCCTAATATTCTCCAAGACAATGGAAGAATACAAGAACATAGTAAAAGAGGTACTACAAATATTGGCCAATAACAAACTATTACTATACTCAAAGAAATGTCAGTTCCACCAAACTAAGATTGACTATCTCGGAATCATTATCTCCCAGGATAGTGTAGAAACCAGTCCAACAAAAGTAAAGGGAGTTGCCGATTGGCCAGAACCACAAAACCAAAAAGAAGTACAACAGTTCTTGGGCTTCTGTAATTTCTATTGGAGATTTATCAAAGGATTTGCCCAAATTGCAAGACAACTGACAGAGCTAACAGAGAAGAAGAAGTGGCTAGAAGAGGAAAGAGGAGCATTTGAGAAGTTGAAGAAGAGAATGATGAATATACCAACACTGGCTATACCCAAACCCAATAAAGAGTTCAGAATGAAGGTAGATGCATCTGGATATGCAGTAGGAGGGGTACTGTCTCAACAACAGGAGAACAAGTCTTGGAAACCCATTGCCTATCTGTTGAGATCAATGAACAAAACTGAAAGGAATTATGAAATCTATGATCAAGAACTATTAGTAATAATAACAGGACTTAAACAATAGTGACAATACCTCATGGGAAGCAGTCAATTTGAAGTCTGGACTGACCATAAAAATCTTGAATTCTTCAGAAAACCTCAGAAATTGAATTGTCATCAAGCCTACTAGCTGTCAGAACTCCAAGAATATGATTTCTGACTTCTTCACAAACCAGGAAGCATAATGAAGAAGATAGACTTGTTATGACATGGCCAAAACAGCTAAGTCATTATTTATTTTCTTTTTCTTTTTCTTTTCTTTCAACTAGGAAATCAGCAGATGCAAAACAACTAAAAAGAGATGCATGGGAGTTTATAAATAGAAGTAAACACAGGAGGTGTATAAGTAGTGTACCACAATTGAATGGGAACTCTATCGAGTTCTCCTTGTCAACTCAGACTAGGAGTGTGATTAAGTCGCCTCAGGCTAAGTCACTACAAGACTCCCTTTCGCACAGACCAGACCATGATATGGAAAAAGGTGATAACGAAGATGAAACATTGCTCAAAGAGGAGAGGTTTAGAATGTTAACAGTTGAGAGAGGCAAATTTTGGAAAGAGTTAGAAGATGTGGAAGAGTGCATAGAAGAGGAAGTAAAGACAGCTGTAGATGAAGAAAGAGAAGGGTGGAAAAGGGAAGGAAAGGTTATCACATGGAGAGAGAGCATATGTTCCTGACTTGGACATACTTTGTGAAGAAATTTTATGAGCTCACCATGATCAAGAACTCGTGGGACATCCAGGGTACACCAAAACCCACGAGTTAATTACCTGAAACTACTGGTGGCCAAGGATGATGGATGATGTCAAACAATATGTAAAGGGTTGTGAACATTGCCAGGCTAATAAGCCAGACAGACAGAAAAAGACGAACCAATTACACCCAAATGAAGTACCAAATATTCCCTGGGACACCATAAGCATAGATATTGTGGGACCACTATCCACATCCAAGGGATATAATGGCGTTCTTGTTATCGTCAACAGATTTTCCAAAATGGCCCGATATTTGCCAATTAACATAGAGATTTCTTCACGAGGAGTTGTCTAGATCCTTTGGGACAGAGTGTTCAAAGACATTGGACTTCCAAAGAAGGTGCTAAGTGACAGAGGACCACAATTTGTCTTGAATTTTATGAAGGAGCTATGCCTTCGATTAGGAATTGAACGGAATCCCTCTACTGCCTATCATCCCCAAACTGATGGTCAAACCAAACAAACAAACCAAGAAATGGAACAATATCTTAGATTATACATCAGTTACCGCCAAGATGATTGGACCAAGTGGTTACCGATAGCGGAATTTGCACATAACAATTGAATACATTCAAGTACAGGCAAGTCACTGTTCTTCATCAATCTAGGAAGGCACCCCAATACCGGCAAGGAGATTAGAGGGTTAGGAGAGAAGAACCCTTCAGTAGATGAGTTTCTAGAAGGAATGAGTCATATGAGGAAAGAGGTCGAAGTGGCCTTGAAGAAAACCAATGAAGTCATGAAACAGAAATTCGACAGCAATAAGGGACCTGAATGACAATTCAATACTGGAGATTTAGTGTGGGTGGACGGAACTCACTACAACACAGATCGACCCTCCCGAAAACTGGCGTTCAAACGAGCAGGTCCCTTCCCAATTATGAGAAAAGTTGAAAGTGCGGCATATGAATTGAAAATTCCATCAGATTGGAAACACATACACCCCGTGATCAACGAATCATATCTCAAGCCCTACACTCGACCCACATTCGAACAGCAACAAGAGAGATCCAATTCCACCGTTACACCCATGCCTGGAAAGGAAATGGTACTGGAAGTTGAAGAAGTGTTGGATTCCCGATGGAGGAATGACCATCTCCAATATCTTATCGAATGGAGAGGTCAACCCTGGGAAGAGAGAACTTGGGAGGACCGAAATAATATTTTGGAGGGAGCTCGACAACTATGTAACAAATTTCACAAGGAACACCCAGACGCTCCACGAATACCTGCCATACGAATTCCTGGAAGATTACTCAGCGAAGTCGCGAGGACGCGATCTTAGGAGGGGGGTAATGTTATAATTCACCTCGTGCCTACCACGCGTTCACCTCATGTCGTCTCATGCCCATGTCATATAAGTCGATATGCTGTCATAGGGTTCCCCAGTCTCAGTCTGGTCAATATCACGTCCTTTATCTGAACACCGGGTTTAGGAACTCGTAACACCCAATGGTTTGACTGTCGTCTTCATGTCATTATTCATAAAATCACGACACTGCCCAGTCTCATCTTTGACGATCAAGTGTGTATTCACCGGCCAAGGTATCCACTTGACGGAAAACTCTTCGTATGTCGGTCTCGCAATGACTCTCACGTCCGAGTCTGGGACACGCAAACTGGCCAGCTCGTCGGCAAGTTTCAAACGTCCGAGGTGGATCCACTTGCCCCCTCGCCTGCTCTGATCGCTCTTTGGTGTAAAGACGACAACAGAGTGCATCTCTTTGACATCCATACTGACTTTCGTGTCAACGAAACACACATAGGAGTTGGCGTACTATTAACCTGACTTTGGCTTGAGATTGTAGGACATAGCAGATATCATAGATGAGCACTAACATTCCACTCATGGCTATGAGCTTCTACCGCAAGGCACAACAGATGGATGGGTAATAATGGGTCAGGACAATGTTGGGTCGCAGTCGGACATAATCTGTGGGTGCCATTATCTAGAGCTGTATGTGGGATACCCCAAATGAGTGTGGACCCCTCCAACTCAAGGCTTGGGAGAAAGTGGACGGAATACATCAACAAAGAATGGTTGAGAGAACTCGAGTGATAGGAAACCTGCCGGAGTAGGGAAAAAAGTGTGTCTTGTCCTCAGGTGGAGTGTTCAAATGAATAGGTGAACTGGAAAACAGGACGAATCCGTGGAGCTCGCTGCTCTATTCAAGGTCCTCTCGAACATGCCCTTGCTTTAGCGAATCTGACTATCCCGTATACCAAAGCCTCCATTAAAGTGATTAGGATGAATTATTAGGTGTCCCCACTGTGAAGGAAGAAAGATGCATATGGACAAGCGCTCTCAGCAGATGAACGATAATGTCAGGACTGAATTGAGGAGAAATTAGGAGGGGCCAACGAGATCAAATGAGTCGTCTATCAAGAACAAGAGTCTGTTGTGAGCTTACTACAAAGGCTGTTCTCATGAGATCGAGCAGGGCGACTTGATAATGAAGAACGTCGGTGAAGAGCTGGAGGCTTGGGGTGAATTGACTGTGAAGTCCGGCCGTAAATTCATCAAAGGTGATTTCTTCAGTGCTAAAAAGATAGATCACCTCAGCAGATTATATTGGATAGTTAGACTCGCTAAAGCAAAAAACATGCTTTGAGAGGACCTGTGGGTAAAATTTGGGCACAGATTGTCAGGCTATAGCCTCGAAATTTGAGGGAGCAGGGTCTAAATAAGAGGTTTTACTTGAATCTGGAAAAATGGATGTGTGTTGTAGAGATATACCTATATCAGCAACAACAAGCGTCTGGTTATTCAGGTTCGGAAGGGATAAAAACCTAGAGATTACTAGACATTAATAACTAAAAATATGACCCTCTATTCAACGTCCAATTGAGTGATCCGCACATTCTCCCGTATTTAATACCATCTCCGTAATCTTGAGTGACCCACATGGCTTCTCAAAGTCATCGCATGTCCAGTCTCCCTTGGTCTTTCCACCTCAACATCGGCTTGGTTCTCCGAACCAGATCGCACCACGAAAGACACTATTCCCGGCTTGCCAGTAACTTTGGCTAGAAGCTCATCAAATGCACTACCAAGGTTGTTGAGGAGATTGTGATAGTCTTCTTCCTTGGGATCGGGGAGCATGCAAAAGCCATACAGTTCCAGCAGCATCATATAAAAACATCTAGGATAGTCATCGCAAAGTTTAGAGTGAAATGCATTATAAAATCTTTCCTCTTTAGGACCTGCGCTCCTGAAGAAGTACTCGCGTTCCCTGGTGGGAAAACGGGTGTTCGCGAAGATCTGCGGCCGAATTGAGTTTGCTTCTTCCCATTCTACCAGTCCATACACAATCCATAATGCAACCCACATCAGGGATTCCTGATCGTGATTGGAAGTGTATCTGAGGATTGCTCCGGGCATTCTAGGAAGTCGTGATAAACCACTGCGAAGGCGTTTCTTAAATTCCTCCGTGGGCTGGGGTCCGATGTATGCAGGAGGGAGGTATTTCTCGCCACGATGGATTTCCAAAGGCATGAAGTATGGCTTGCCCTGATCAAACGTTAGAAAAATTCTATCTTTGATATCAAAACGTACTGTTTTGGGATCTGGACTCGCACTTTCATTGTTCATCGCCTTGGCATATTCAAAGTCACTCAGAAGTCCACAAATGCACCCATTGTTCTCCACAATGATGATGTTACCTGTGCTGATATCCCTGTGGACCCACCCAGCCAGAAACAACAAAACAAGGGCTGGGAAAATGCTGGTCAGCAGAAGCAGTATTCATCAAACAAAGATATCGTGTCACCTATGAATACATCATTAATGGCTTTGAATGCCTTGTCAATCGACTGAACATCATGGAGAGCATAGCCGACCTGAGCATAGACCAGCCGATATTGCATCTTTGCCATGTATCGACGCTGAAGACCATTCTTCTGTTCCGTGTTCATCTGTGCATCACGAGAAGTGCCTGTCACAATATTTGATGTTTTGTTCTGAGTAGACGATAGCAAAACGTTCTGGCTAGGTGATACTTCAAGCTCCGGGGAGGACAGAATATTACGATCTGGCTTAGCACTCGGCGAGCAGTCTTTGCAATCCATCCCCTTGGAGTCGTAGAGAATCCTCATGAATGGCAAACTGTTAGGTATGTTGTTAAGGGCATCATTGACCCGTGTCCGGTAGTCGGCTTCAATCCACTCGCAGTCGCTTTTTTTAATTTCTCGCAGTTTTCCGTAGATTGAATCTTGATTCTGTTTTTCTGTACGAGAACCCTTGTCAAGCCAAACATCTTTTAACACAACTTCTTTGTCGCCTGTCTCTTTTAAGCCATCTGGGTCAGTAACTTGAATTGCCCTCCATACACGCGTCTTCCTCCCGCTGATGCACGCAATGCGGGGCTTGAAGATCGTTGCGGTCGTTCGAAAATACAGCGGCTCACCCATCTCGTCGGATTCCTTCGGAGTCAATTTATAGACATAACGGATCTTGCCTTTGAACATGATGCGATGGATGGTAGGATCAAATCCCATCTCCGATTCAGTTGCAAAGAGGAGAGATAAGAGGACAGCGACGAATTTCTTTGGGTCCTGCCAATCATTTAGTCATGTGGTGCATATATTGGACCGAGCATAGATACTTTGGTGAAGTCAAAAGACTTTGACATGACAGAGTGGGAGCGAGAGAAATACCAGATGGCCACGTCCTCGCCCTCGATAGTTATCTGTATAGAAATGATCATCCAGCCTTCAGCACGTAGAGAAACCACCGTACCCCATACATCCACATCCTACGTGGATCGTCATTCATGATGTAATTGACTGCACTGACCAATCTTAGGCGTGTCTGGATCCCTATATCAGAATAGGTCGATATTCAGGATTTGAGCGCGTACGTTGTGTAAATCCTTCTCTTTCCTCATAAACTCTGCTGCCACCGCCACCTGCGATACAATGACCTTCCCGGACGGTGAAGGAGAAGATGTAGGTGAGAAATATGCATCTATCCAAACTGTGCTTCCTGCAATTTCTCCATCCATCTGTGTATTGCCGCAATTATGACAATTGAAATTACATTTGCGAGGGGCCTTGCTGTCGGTGCCAGAGCATGGTTGTTCCGTTAACGCCTCAACAATGTCTTTGAGCCTCTTGAAAACCGCAGTCTCTTTCTCATTAACCTCGGAAGGAATATTGTTGCCGCTGAAATTCCAACATTTATAATTATGTCAAAGTCCCTCATGTTCCAATTTTTCGAGCGCACTATCAATTGAATCGTCAGTTGGACAAAATGGAGCATAGTGACACAGGAATTCATCAATGTCACAACTATCACTCAAAATGAAAAGCCATTAAAGTAGATGACAATGAGGTTTTTGACACACTTGAGATTGTTCTGCTGGTCTTGAGAAGGAAAAAGAGTGAGTAATAAGAATATCATAGCCCAAGTCCGAGTGTGAATACCCACTATATATAATAGGTTACTGAGAAATGACGATGGGTATGAGATGACAGCTTCAGAGCTACTACCTCTCTGATATCTGTATGAGTCTTCTCTAACAATGGTGCTTCTAGCAGAGTTATTTGCAATTACTTGGACAGGGGCTGGTGCAAAAAACAATCATGGCACAGACAAGAGGCAGACCCCATCTCTCTTGTGGATTATATTATTGTGCCCTGTGCTGCAGATGTTGGAGATCATCATCCACCCGGTGTGTGTGACAAGTGGATGACGCCACCATCAGGTGACTTGACACCCCATTGAACCTTCACTTTTGCCAGCAAATTATCAAAAAAATGAAACGTGCTCGGAGTCACTCGTGCGTTGTCTTCTCTGCACCTGGCACCTGGCACCTTTTTCATTCCTTTGTAGATCTGTACAGCGGCCAACCATTCCTCCCAGTCTGAGACGGTCAAGAGGGGTCCAGCAGTCTTCTGTGAGTGTGCCCATCTAGCATTATTTGCCGTTGATTGACTGCGCTCTGACACAGGAGATCCCAAGGAGTGTGAAAGGCGATGTTGGCAGTATCAGCCAGAGTCACATCCAGTCCGACATTGCTCAACAGATGGCTGACGAAATAGTGTGTTGTGACATTGATGAATTCCTGTGTCACTATGCTCCATTTTGTCCAACTGACGATTCAATTGATAGTGCGCTCGAAAAATTGGAACATGAGGGACTTTGACATAATTATAAATGTTGGAATTTCAGCGGCAACAATATTCCTTCCGAGGTTAATGAGAAAGAGACTGCGGTTTTCAAGAGGCTCAAAGACATTGTTGAGGCGTTAACGGAACAACCATGCTCTGGCACCGACAGCAAGGCCCCTCGCAAATGTAATTTCAATTGTCATAATTGCGGCAATACACAGATGGATGGAGAAATTGCAGGAAGCACAGTTTGGATAGATGCATATTTCTCACCTACATCTTCTCCTTCACCGTCCGGGAAGGTCATTGTATCGCAGGTGGCGGTGGCAGCAGAGTTTATGAGGAAAGAGAAGGATTTACACAACGTACGCGCTCAAATCCTGAATATCGACCTATTCTGATATAGGGATCCAGACACGCCTAAGATTGGTCAGTGCAGTCAATTACATCATGAATGACGATCCACGTAGGATGTGGATGTATGGGGTACGGTGGTTTCTCTACGTGCTGAAGGCTGGATGATCATTTCTATACAGATAACTATCGAGGGCGAGGACGTGGCCATCTGGTATTTCTCTCGCTCCCACTCTGTCATGTCAAAGTCTTTTGACTTCACCAAAGTATCTATGCTCGGTCCAATATATGCACCACATGACTAAATGATTGGCAGGACCCAAAGAAATTCGTCGCTGTCCTCTTATCTCTCCTCTTTGCAACTGAATCGGAGATGGGATTTGATCCTACCATCCATCGCATCATGTTCAAAGGCAAGATCCGTTATGTCTATAAATTGACTCCGAAGGAATCCGACGAGATGGGTGAGCCGCTGTATTTTCGAACGACCGCAACGATCTTCAAGCCCCGCATTGCGTGCATCAGCGGGAGGAAGACGCGTGTATGGAGGGCAATTCAAGTTACTGACCCAGATGGCTTAAAAGAGACAGGCGACAAAGAAGTTGTGTTAAAAGATGTTTGGCTTGACAAGGGTTCTCGTACAGAAAAACAGAATCAAGATTCAATCTACGGAAAACTGCGAGAAATTAAAAAAAGCGACTGCGAGTGGATTGAAGCCGACTACCGGACACGGGTCAATGATGCCCTTAACAACATACCTAACAGTTTGCCATTCATGAGGATTCTCTACGACTCCAAGGGGATGGATTGCAAAGACTGCTCGCCGAGTGCTAAGCCAGATCGTAATATTCTGTCCTCCCCGGAGCTTGAAGTATCACCTAGCCAGAACGTTTTGCTATCGTCTACTCAGAACAAAACATCAAATATTGTGACAGGCACTTCTCGTGATGCACAGATGAACACGGAACAGAAAAATGGTCTTCAGCGTCGATACATGGCAAAGATGCAATATCGGCTGGTCTACGCTCAGGTCGGCTATGCTCTCCATGATGTTCAGTCGATTGACAAGGCATTCAAAGCTATTAATGATGTGTTCATAGGTGACACGATATTTTTGTTTGATGAATACTGCTTCTGCTGACCAGCATTTTCCCAGCCCTTGTTTTGTTGTTTCTGGCTGGGTGGGTGCACAGGGATATCAGCACAGGTAACATCATCATTGTGGAGAACAATGGGTGCATTCGTGGACTTCTGAGTGACTTTGAATATGCCAAGGCGATGAACAATGAAAGTGCGAGTCCAGATCCCAAAACAGTACGTTTTGACATCAAAGATTAGAATTTTTCTAACTTTTGATCAGGGCACGCCATACTTCATGCCTTTGGAAATCCATCGTGGCAGGAAATACACTACTGCAAACACTGGACTCTTGAGCGATGATGAATTTGCAAAATTTAGGAGTCGTTCATCACGACTTCCTGAAATGCCCAAAGCAATCCTCAGATACGCTTCCAATCACGATCAGGAATCCCTGATGTGGGTTGCATTATGGATTGTGTATGGACTGGTAGAATGGGAAGGAGCAAACTCAATTCGGCCACAGATCTTCGCGAACACCTGTTTTCCTACCAGGGAACGCGAGTACTTCTTCACGGAAGCAGATCCTCGGAAAGGAGATCTTCGTGAAGCATTTCACCCTAATCTTGGCGATATTTATCCTGAATGTTTTTATATGATGCGGGGGGAACTCTATGGCTTTTGCTTACTCGTCGAGCCCAAGGAAGAAAACTATCACAGATTATTTAACCACCTCAGTGCTGCATTTGACCAACTTCTGGCCAAGGTTTCTGGCAAGCCGGGAATAGTGCCTTTGATAGTGCGATCTGGTTCGGAGGATCAAGCTGATGTTGAGGATGAAAGACCAAGGGAGACTGGACATGCGATGACTTTGAGAAGCCATGTGCAGATTTGGGTCACTCAAGATTACGGAGACAGTATTAAGTACGTAGGTTTTTATCCAAATACATGACTTGATGTTGCCCCTTCCAAAGCTGGACAACTTGCCAACTGAAGGATAGGATGAATCAGCAGAGCTAGTTGTTGCTTGTCCCACTTTAGACATAGGAGATGCAGCTGATTGTTGAGTTCAAGGGTAGGCACTATAGAAGCTGATTTGAGGTATGATAACTGTTCGGCACAAGCTTGCGCACGGGTGTCACAGAAAAATCTAGCCCAACTCGGAAGAACGCCACTACAAACCATTCTTTATAAGTTGCGTCACGAGCATTCAAACAAAAACATAGGCCTCTTGACCTAAACGCACGGTGGGAAACGAGACACTAGGATCACTGTCAGCTAGGGCATCACCATCTTTCATATGAATGTTATGGCAGACGTCGTTCATCCATCTTCACGTTGTAAGGAATGTCATCGAGAGACTGAATAAGAATCGTGTGTATACAAATACAAATAAGCAGCAATGGGTGATATAATATGGAAGATATGACTAACTGCAACAAGGTTGATGCGTCGTCCTCAGCGTTTGGCCGCTGAGTGTGCATGTGCCTTCGGAATTGTGACAGTCACAGAGTGACAAAGGAAACTCGAAAATTTGAGGTTATCGACAAATGTCCTCTGCCACCGCATGGCACCTGACCTGCATCACTATCAATATCAACCCAACCGAACCTTTGTCGAGCATAGAATTAACGTACATGTCGGGTCATAAGGGAACATCGAGCTTCTCAGCACTTTTATTGCCTTCAAGCAATTTGTTAGACCCAGATCTAGATCTGGTTCTTGAGGAAACTGACTGAGGAGCAGAAACGGTGGAGATCAGAGGATCAGATATCGTTTGATTACATGATGGAATATGCTAGTTCGAAGCTCAACGTCGCTTCAATGTCACTTCAACGGTACTTTAACGGAATCCGTTCGGAGTATAAAAACGGGCTATGTTTGGAGTTGTAGTACACTCATATTGATAGACATATGACATCAGTACGTTCTACGTCTTATATCCGGGCAAGACACGAAAGCGAATTGGAATAAGTTTTCCACCTTCCTGTCTTCAATGACGACCTAACGATCATGAATAACATCCTACAACACCAACATACCCAAAGTAAAGAATTTCTCACCTCTGGGAAAGCACAGTCTTTTGTGTTGCCATGCATGTGTCGCTTGCTCGTCTTGCACATAGCTAGTCCACAGTCCGTGACTTGACCTGAGTAATATCGCGAGTGGAAATGCTAGGTCAAATGGTTGAAAAATCATGCTGCAGAGCGAGAGTTTTTTCTCATATACCTGACATCCTCTGTACATGTCGCCGACTCTATAGGAACCCTATTATGAGTAACCGCCAACAACATTTCATAAAGACAAAGTACTCACACTTGGTGTTTGCACATGACGGAGAATGATTCTTTGGTCCTGAGAGGGTGTACGTGTTTCATCTTTTATATGTGCATGCCTGGTACAAATCAGCCACTTCGATTTATTTAGGGAAGGCCGCAAGGGTTCTTCCAAAACCCTGACAATTCCGTCACAAGAAACAATGTCAACCTGTCTCAGAAAGGTAATATATTGTGGGCGTGGTAAAGACTGAGTCAGGGAGCAGCAATGGTTTGGTTCCAATATCCAAGGACACGGCAAAGTGGCTTAAGCATAGATACATGCAGTGATCCGTCGACCTCGTCGATGGTGCAGGCAACCCATTATCCTAGAAAAGAACTGGGTGGTCCTTACATCATACAGTCCTAAAAAAAAGCATCAGCTGTCATGTGGTGAGATCGGGAGCAGGATATTAGGATCCGCCTAATCCTAATTCCTTTTCACGGCAAGACCGACAAGGCCGAAAAGAACTTGAACATCAAGGCTTGTCACACCAGCTGTCACTGCCCTTGCCAAATTTACGACTGCTCCCACCGTGTGCTCTATTCATGACTTGTTGACAATTTGCTACTGAAAAAGCATTTGTCAAAAGCCTAGCCCCTCTCCCAATCTGGTGTGCGCTTGAAGAAACGGTGTGATGGTGAGTCGTTGTATATTCTGCACGGCTCACCAAAATAGATCCCCATGTTTTAGTGAGAACAACTTGTGATGTTGGAACGACAGCATCTGAAGTATCATCTCCTACAAACGGTGACTTTTCTGTTTTTTGTCACGGCCACTGATATCAAAGTATGAATAATGAGGAACAAGTCAACTGGTAATCCATCAAAAATGGCACTCTCACAAGTCTGCTAGTTCATACTGGAGACCACTTGCCTCAGATATTACTGGTACATCATGGGGATTGAATGGCTTTGGAAACATGGCGCCTAGTGGAACAAAGATAAATGCTGGATGTGAGGATGGATTTAATAAACTGGCTGGTTTTCAATGCGGGCTCTGCAACAGACAGAGGTGGCTCGGTTGATGCACATCAGATTTCAACAGAATTGATCGGTCAGTGGTGTATTGTAAGACCTAAATCCGGATGACAGGAACAATGTTGCACCCCATAAGCGTCATCGCGAAAGTCATCGGATCAAACGGGATCTGATTAAGTAATCCACGACTCTTTGAACGTTAATCCGTGGAACCGACGGACTCTGTTGGGCATCACTAACAAGACCTTACGCAAGGCTGAATGCCCACTTGCTGCGCCTGATGAACTATCGTGGTCTCAATATCATTCAAAACGAATCAAAGGAGTACTACGGATCAAGTACATACGCTGCAAGTGTCTGTTTTCTCGCAAGATGTTCTGGGTTGGAATTTCAGCTGCGCTTAGGCTTGTCAACAGACTCGACAGGTTAATGGTTGGAGCTAAGGATAAAATGGGAGAGCAGTATTACATACATGATTTCAACTCGGTGATGCAATGAAGCGAGAATGTATTTAGGTTGTAACATCTTGTGCGTTGAAACAACAAACCCTGCCTCTTTGAATCACACTCCAGAAGTTGATCGGGAAGAGCGACGGCCTATGGGACTTGTGCACGCTGCCAAGGTATGTGTCGGTAATCAAAAGCCATATTCTTTTTTATATAGATTTATCCCTCCATGCAAAAAAGCGTATCATTGATGGAGTCGCATGCTTCATCACTCACATCCTCAGAGGTGATATTGCATTTCGACTTCAACAGGAAAAAAGACAATGCAAGGCTGATCCCGAGGCAAGGTGTGTCACCTATCAAACGTATTGTGGTCTTGATCAGACTTGCGTCAATCAACCCATCTCTGGTTCGATCCCTATCAATGGCTTTTACCTGTGACGGCTGCTCCAGAAAAGCAAGGTATGAGAGATATTCATAGTCGCATGTCGATTTCCATTGCTCTCGTCCACTTCAAGGTGGAAGAAGGCTTGCCACATTTTCTTGGGTTCGACCGGGCACAACACACCACATTTTGCTATGCTGGGCCTAGTCAGATTCCACCGTGCTCTTTCTGCCTTGAGCCACTCCACCCGTCGCATCTTGGAACATCGATGCCCTCAATTCGAGGGCTTGAAGGCTGAGGATATGCAAGTCCTCCAGCCTGGTCTCTCCAAAATGCAACAGTCTCATATAGATGCTGCGTAACGGCATCGTGCCGCCAAAGTCGCATCCAATCAGCCACACCCCATTCATACTTACTCTCATCCGCTTCTGTATCCTGGGAAGACATCTGTAATATCTACACATGGTTTGTTCAAACTGGATTTTGTTTTTCTATGATGCCTCGGAAAGAACGAAAGGCGATGCAACAAGTATACCAATCTATTAGATCGAGACTGCGAGAATGAGGGTGGGCCGAACAAGAGCGATGAACTCCTGTGACGCGAGGAGGAAGGCCGAATTATTGAGCTCATTGGGAATTGAGGGTTAGGAGGTAGCGTCCTAATATTTGTTTCAATCGGGAGAAAAGAACATTTATGCTATATTTTCCTACTGCGCTTTCCGACTCGAGTCTGGCGAATATATTCTAACAAATACATACATTGTTCTACCGTAACCTTTGGTCCAGCCACGAATGTACCATTTCCGAAATCATGTTCTTTCAAAATCGGTGCTCCTGCTTCACCAGGCCACTGAATATCTGTATTCCGCTCTGCAGGGTAACAAACTTCTCCAGCTTTCCCTGCCCAGTCAAAATCAATCACCTTGACGTCCACGCATTTCTCTATCACATCCGTTCGGATCATGATGTTGTTAGTTCGAAGATCTCCGTGAACAAAATCCTTGGAATCCAGCATTTTAAGAATGCTTTCAACAGCCTCTTGCAATTGAGTAGCATCCACGGCTGTAGTATCGGACTCGAAAAATTCGTATAGTGTTTGCCAACTGGATGGGTCGAGGTACTCCATGACATATGCAGTGGGTGCACCGTCCACCTCTGCATAGCCATACAGCTTGGGAGCTAGCCCATTATTTGCCATATGCTTGTGGACATCTCGTGAATAGGAGCGAGGGACGAGCTTGACAAGGACTTGAAGGCCAGGAATGGAACAAGGCGTGAGGGTGGCAAGAAACAGTCGCTTGTACGCATCATTGGGCCTGGACACAAACGTCAGAAACCCAACTTCTCCGTTAAATTCTGGTCCGAGTAACGTGCACGAGTCGTAAATGCGAGGGGTCGAAGGTGCAAATGATATTTTAGGAGGCTCAGTCACGAGCCTACCAAGCAACACTGTGAGTGGCAGAGGTGGAATCATATTCTCATTGTGCCCTCACCGTCGCAAAGACGAGATTCCCCTGACCAATGCCCACAGCAGTGTTGCTACTTCTCCTTGACGAGTCCGGGTGTGATCGTTGAGCATAAAAACAGGCTTGGCAAGTGGTTCGACGATTGGTTTGTGACCGTCATGGAACCCACCACATACGAACAACATCGGCCCTGGGCAAAATCGCGTCAACAGATGTAAGGATGAGTGAACGACACTGGGTACCCATAAGAAAGATCAAGAAACATGGTGCTCCGTGAGTGAGATAGTTGTTGGCATTTGAATCTTTCGCGCTGAGAGTACTGAGGACCTCCACAACCAGGTCATAACAGTGAGCAAGTCGCATGTATCCATCAGGCCCTCCAAGTCCAAATTCCAGCTTATCCTCGCGGAGGGCTATTGGTATGTTAGCTTCTCGAATACACCGGTCGATCTTGCCATAATGTGAGGTCGGATAGGGTTGAAACTTGCATCTCGCCTCTCCCTTGTCGAGAACACCATTGACACATTCATCGAAAGCTTCTCCGCGTCCTGCTTCATTCTTGAAAGCTTCTCCCATCCTTAAACAAAGCTTTGAGGCAGCAATCTGGACTGCTACAGTTTCAGTCGTCATTGGAAGGGGTCTGGACGATTCGTGTTGGAACTGGCGGAACACATGATGAAGTGTGGTCAATGGAAGACCTCTTGCATTGGGAGGACGAAGACAGAGGATAGGAGTAGTCTTCTGAGCCTTACGCCAAACCGAGGGTTGTGCAAAGTCAGAGGGCGCTGGGAGGTCATTCAGCAGCTGCCTAATTAGTATTGAGAACTTGTCGAATAGCTGGTTGAACATATCCATTCCTGTAGAATTGTGTGAAGAAGACCATCCTCGGAACGACTTGAAACATACCATCCTCCCCTGGTAGAATTTGAAGCCGTAGATTCAGTTGATTTTTTAGTAATGGCACCCAATCGGTACATTTGTCTACAGAGTTAAACAAGCCCTTCCAACCGTTGAAGATGTCTCCATTCTGTTTGCGGACCTTCTCCGGAACGGAAATCGCTTGACCTTGAATTCAAATCGTGGGTATAGTTTAATAAGTATATTTGCTTTCCGCTTTGCCTCTTCCATCAGCTCAGAACGGGCAGAGGCTTCATACTGAGAACTTGATTGGGAACCTGATATCTCAGAATCCTGGGTTTCTGAAATAGATGCTGAACTGGCCATGTGTGTTATAAATCTGTTGTGCACCGGTGAGCGTTAGTCAGCATTGTTTAACTTTGTATGAGAAAATCACTTTTTATATCCAACAGTCCTATATCAGTTTCCCATCCATTTTCCTCAGCGGATATAATCGGGAGATCAGGACTATGGGCAGTGATCATTCATTGCATAGCATCAGATGGTTTGTCGACAATCTGAGTTGCCCTTAATATATTGCTGTATTGCTATGCAAGTCTGATTCCCAAGGCAAGGTGCGTCACCTATGAAACGTGTTGTGGTCTTTATCAGGCAATCAAACTCTGGTTCAAATCAATGGTTTTTACCTGTAACGGCTGCTCCAGAAAAGCAGGATATTCATGGTCACATGAATTGTCGATGTCAATTCTTGCTTTATTCTCGCTTACGTGAATCACAACATGATCTCACTTTTCTCGCCTCCGAGAACGGATTTCTTGAGTCACCGTGAACCAGGATTATGTCGTTCAGCCCTTCTGATTTTCCTGTGCTGGTATCATGAGCAGCTCATCTCTCCTAAGGAAACATGCAGATACATCATTCTGTATTTTATTATCTGATCAAGGCTTCGTCAGTATCCTCTTCTTGGAGGCTGGTAATCACATACGCGAGATCTCCGACTGGGATTCATGTTTCGGGGAGGCACCAACAAGCTCATTGCTCCTAATTGTAATTGCGGACGACTTATAAAATTCATTGAATGAGCCTGGCAAGGTTGATGAGGGAAATGAGATGGCAGAACAGAGATGCCACATGGAATAATGAAGATTCTCGAGGGCAGTCGTTGAAATTGAATGGCACGATGGAAGAATTGCAACGGCCTCGGCATGAGCACAGTACCTAAGATATTGTAGTTACTCACCGATAAGAATCATAAATATACAGACCACAAAAATGGCATATAACGAGATGGGAAGCGAAAACCTCTCTCACTGATTTACTCACGGCCGTGATTGAGATTGCACAAACAGTGAAGTCTAAATAATACCTAGTAAATAAATCACAACTTGAATATTCAAAGGTCTTATTGCCCGCGCCATCATATTGTACAATGTCAACTAGCCTCAGCACCAACCCATGGCCGATGTACACTACAACAAACGACTTGTTCTGTTGAATTATTTCCACACCATCATGTTCCCCGACAGATTCCACCGTGCTTTTTCTGCCTTCAACCACTCCACCCGTCGCTGGGCCCACCTGCTAGGCTTCTCTCCCATCATGTGTCGTCAACAAGCAGAAACTTTCCATCGCATCTTGGAACGTCGACACCCTCAACTCGAGGTCCGTCTCACGCTGCAAACTCATCCTCGATAACATTATCAAGAGACCCAAGTCTCCCAACATCATCTTTCTCTAAGAAGTCACTTCCGACGTCCGATGCCAGAGTGCGCTCTGACTTCTAGGTGACTGACGCTGAGGACGACGCGTCTTTCAGCAGCGTGAGCTTCGCGACAATGGTGTTGTTGTCCAACAAGTGCTTTGCCTCCGACCCGGATCCGCAGCTGGGAGGCGAGGGGGTCGAGGAAAGGGGGAAGCTGACGCTTGAGAGCGTCTTCCGCATGAAGCTCCCGAGTAGGTACGCGAGGGATGCGCTCTGCGTGGACCTCGCCAGCCCAGCTGAGCCGGGAACAGTCCTGCGTTTCTTCAACGTGCACCTTGACCCTCTCGAGTCATTTTCCTGGCGCTCCCTACAGATACAGGTGCTGGCTGGTGTCCTGCGCGAGCCCAGATGCAGCGGCAGGATCATCACGGGCGACTTCAACGCAATCAGCCCCGAAGACCATGCGCTTCTCGACAAGCACGAGTTGGTCGATGCATGGGTCGCGCTGCGCGGGAGGACAGGGTCTGGTGGAGCTACATGGAGTGTTAACGTGGAGCTACGGGCCGGGCAGGTTGGACAAGGTTGCGATATTGGGCTTGAAGGCTGAGGACATGCAAGTCTTCTAGCCTGGTCTCATCAAGATACCCAGGCCCGGCGAGCTACCCCTCTACAACCCTTGGAGCAACCATTGCGGGCTGCGGTGCTCCGTCGCCATTAACAAGGTAAGTAGGCCTGGGCTGGCTTGGTTGACAACTCCCTAACCACCCAGTTTCACGCAGACGTATGACGAACGCGTTCGGGCCATCGTGTTTCCTTTTGCAACTTCTCCAAGCATCCAGAGCGATACCATGACTTGGATTCCTATGCGTGGGTATGCTCAGCTACGCCCTTAGATTCTCCTGGTGAAGTCGGTTGTCTCTTCATGTTCCACGATTACCCTGGCAAATCTGCGAGTGCATATAGACATATCCTATTGCATGGGAAATCCCAATCGACGGTGTCTATCTAGATGGGAACTTGTTACCTCGCTCCAACTCTACTTTTCATATCTCAATGTCAGCGCTCGTTGATACAATTCTGGATTCAAGTGTGCATATACTGACAAATCTTGTCAAGGGAAATTCTATGATCAGAGGTCCCGAAGATGTGGTCAGAGAGATAAACCGTCGAATAGGAACTCCTTGCGCTGAATAATCTCACGTTCTTAATCGGCGGGAAAGTCCGATCTATCTGCCTATTGACCAACATCTTCATTCGGTATCGAGAATTCAGGTTCGTATCTTGCATCGAGACTGTATATTCTGTAGTGGGGCCAGGTTGACATGAAAAAACTAGTCTAAAACCAGAAATACACTTATTCAGTTTTTTTAATTTGTTTTGCTAAGGGACAAGAACCTTTTGAGACGACCTGCTAGAAAAATGAGAGCCTTTTGTCATCCGACATGGAAAGGTAATGTTCGATTCTGGAGAGCGAGTTGCATGCCCACGTGGCGAGTCAAAAACCAGAACAGAGTGTTAAAAAGGAACGTGTCACGCTATTCTCCGTGCTTAGGCGATCAGATGACACAGAGAACCTCCATGAGTCCCTGAGAACAACTGAATCAACTCCTACCCCATCTCTCCACTCGAGTATTCATCGAACCTGAGTTGTATGGCCATCATCTGAGATGTAAGCAACCATATTTGAAGTCCAAACGTAAAATGCCGAAATCGTCTGACACACTGGACAAACCATCCCTTGCAGATTACGACTGCAGTGAGCCGAGCCCCCAAGCAATTCCTGGACTTTCCCCCCTCTCACCCAACATGGCCGAAGATGTGGTCAATGTCCACGCGACGTATGGCGCGCTGCTTTTGGGCGGACTCGTTGCGTCTATGTATGATTGATTCGTCTTGCCCATTTAATTTTCCATCCAAACATCTTCTCTAGGTTAAATGGACTGGTGGTGTTCCAAGTCATCGCCTACTTCAAAACATACGAAGGTGATCACAAGAAGACCAAAGCTTTAGTATGTCCGCCTTCTGGTCTCTTTGCATGATCTGACCAGATACCTTTAGGTGGCTCTCATTTTGTGAGTCCTCAATTAGACGGTGTACAAGATACAGTGATAGTGACGGTAGCCAGCGTTCTCGATTGTTTTCACACTGCGCTCTTGTGGGCTAGTCTGTGGGATTATATTGTCAAAAATATCAACGATATTACCCATATCCACAAAATCTACTGGTAAGTGTGGCTTTCTTCCTACGATACTAGTTATTTGATACCTGCTTAACTAGGGCTATCTCGGTGAGTGGACCATGTTGTTATTTTCTTGTTTGGAGCTCAAATAGATTTCAGGCTACTGTGACAGTAACCGTCAGTCTATCTTGATTATCATTAGCCATAGACACTAAATCAAAGACACAGGGTATCTTGACATTCGTCATCCATTCGTATGGCTTCTGTCATATCTAAGAATCCAAAATTAACATTTTGCAGGTTTTTTTCCTATCGGATCTTCATGCGTATGTCCCTTGCAGTCCCCAGCCTTTCGAAATCCCCTAACCCTCAATTAGTTAGCCAGCACAATTGGTTCTTATCTGTTCCTATAGTAAGGTTCATTCAACACTTGATGATTATCTTTTGAGCCAACACTTTGAAAGATGTTTCTGGTCCTCCTCCGTCTAGGTTAGTATTTCGTTGTCACTCTGACAAGCCTCCTCAGACAACTGATCGAAATTTTCAAGTCTCTGCTACAGGTGAGAACCTGAATCATACACAACGTTTCACCGGTCCTAATTTTCTAAATCAGTAACAACTGCCAAGATGTTAGTTCCAGCCTAGCCATGATGATATGGGCAGTCTCGGTCTAATGTTCTATTCTTACAGGACTTTGTATGATACCTTTCATGGCTTCCAAATGCATTTTGGCGTGCGTTTTGTCATCTCATATTAATCATCATTTCCCCGGTAACCTATTATATTATATATAGTGGGTATTCACACTCGGGCTTGGGCTCTCTACGGCTGTGGATATTCTTATAACTGGCTCGCTCTTTTTCCTTCTCAAGACCAGCAGAACAGAAAATTTCAAGTACGTCAAAAACCTCATTGTCATGTACGCATTTTCTTCAATGGCTTTTTCCAGTCTCAATGCTGTTATTAATACATTGATTCTCTATGCCTTTGAGATGGGGGCGCTCACCACGTGCGTCTTTGGTTAAATATCGATGGGATTCCTTTCATTTTGAATGCTAGCATCGGAACTACCACCTCTCTGATATTTGTACGTATGAGTCTTCTCTAATAATGCTGCTTCTAGCACATTAGTTCGCCTTGTGTCTGACATGGAGTATTCGGACAGTGGCTGGTGCAAAAAAACAATCTTATTTTCATGGGATTGCATTTCATAATTGCCAAATGTGAGTTTTGGGTGACTTTCGAAGACCTGAATTCTAGCCTTTTTTTCGGAGTACTTTTTGTTCTGTTGACTCAATTCGAAATATCTTGATCTCGATTCATCATATATGGTGCTAACTCTGATTCTCATATCAGTGTATGCCAACTCCATGCTCGTGACGTGAGTCTCGTTCAAGCTATCCAGCTTTTGAATCGTATTCATTTCCCATCCAGTTTGAACACTCGTAAAAACCTAAATCTCCACCGTATGAAACCGACGATGGATTTTAGACCTGGTGGTCACGGTCAACGAGGGGATGATTTCACTGTGAGCGTCGATATCACACGATTTACCGGAAATTGATGGTCAAATGTAGCTGTCTTTGAAAGATCCATCTGCTGAACTCTGTTATAAAGTACGTCTCATATGGCTTCTGCAGTCGATAGTAACTTACATCTTGTTTTCTTCGAAGGAAGAAATCTCAGTCGAATGTGCATAAAACTGTGACACTACCTGACTAATTGTTACTGTCACTTTTCCCTATAGACGGATCAAAGTTACATACCAGAATTTCTCCTGATGGCAACGGAGATGGATATAGGCTTACGATCTATTCTCCTCTACTACATGCTACTGAAGGCCTTATAATGAGATTCCCCCTGTATATAAGTCAAAGACAGTAGGAGTCCGAATTTGTCTTTCGAACGCTTCCGTCAAACAAAGCTTCGAGTGAAGTTGTAGATAAAGTATCTCATCATATTGATGGGGAAGGAAATCGACTACCTAGTAGAGAGGTGAATTCATGAACACTGCTTGCATGCGTGTGTGACATCATGATGTTACATTTGTTGCTACGGGAATTGCATTTTTTCCAAATTTCCTCAGACCGTAGAATAAGAGATTCATAATGCAGTTGATCCAGCTGATAGGGAATGATGTGACGTTACTGTAACAACTTCTCATTCATGACCATGACAACTAAGATCTGGTTTCTCCTCCTCGACAATGAGAAAAAGTTACTTGGTACATGCTTTTCAGCAAAAGCCCCACATATTTACGGTCTGAAGAGAGCTATTGAGAAACAATATTCCCAACTGCATGTCAAAACTCATCATTTAGTCGTTTGGCGATGCAAGAAGCCATTGCTGTCCACCCAAAACAGGAAAGAGCTGCGGGAACATCTTTCAGAAATTGACCTTGGTAATAGAGAACAAGTCTTCAGGCTCACTAATGGGGCTAAGACAGCAGATCTTGAGCTTGGTGAAGACGAAGTATTGCTGGTCCAAGTTCTTGGTGCGATTTCAAAATACATCTTTCTTCTCTTGTTCTCAAGTGTGTCCTCTAGGCCTGTACTCTGAGAAGCGAATGCTTGAGAAGGAGGAAACAATCAAGTATCGTACGACATTCCAGTTCTTCCTGTATAATCAGGCTTGCTAACCATTACCCCAAGCCTGTCTCAATGCTATCGAGGCTGCCCATAATGCCATCAGCCCTAGTGATGGTGCAAAAATACAAGCGTTCAAGAGGGAACAATCAGAAGATCCCATTCGGAACGGTCGCCCATTACAACCACACTGAACCCATCGGTTTATACCATCCTGTGTTCAATGAGTTTCAGCATGCAATGAAGAATACAGAACCCTTTGATGCCGATGTCGCAACGTACGATGCAATATCAGATATTTTCGGTCTCTTTTCCCAAATTTACCCCGAAAAGAAGGACCGAGTCAAAGCAATAAATGGCCATCTGGGAGCTCTTCTTGGCAGACAGTTCACTGTTGTGGAAGCAGATGGGGTCAAATCTGATGGGGTGGTGGACCAGCCATGCGGTGATTCAAAGGCATATCTCGTCATCATGGAGGTCAAAAATGAGATCGGAACAGATCACTCTGACCCTTACAACCAGGGCTCCCTTGCATACCAGAAATACTGGGCTTCTCGTAGGTGAATTTGACCAAGAGCGATTTTTCACTGACATTATTTTGGATAGAAAAAGATATCGTCGAACGATGTTGTTGCCCGAGTATCATATTAGCGATTGCAGGACCGTGGTTGTGTGTGCTCGGTGGTGTCTTTGTCGACAAGGCAATCATACAACGTTTGACAGGCTACATCTGGCTTGGTGGTGATCCCTTTGAAACAAACAAAAATGGTTCCTTATGGCACGGCTCTTCACGGCCTTGAAAACAGCAATTTCACGCCTCGACGATTACTACAAACATCATGTACCAGACCTGCCGCCCTCGAAACTTGTTCGCTACCCATTCATTGCCGAATACGGAGCAGAGAGGATCAAATTCACATACATAAATCGCCCATACCAAGATAAACCATTATACTTCGCAAAACTTGATGACAAGCCTGATACCTTGGTTGTTGTCAAGTTTGTCCAACAATACAATGCAGACGCACATCACTTATTGGCTGCTCAAGACCTAGCCCCAAAATTGCGGTACTGTGGCATTGACGACAACATGCGCTATGGTGATTGGTTCATGATAGTGATGGACTATAGCAATCTCCTGCCCTCCTCGACTCTCCTCACTGTGGAACAATATAACCATGTCGAGAGAGCTGTAAAAATCCTTCATGAAAAGGACACGGTATTCGGTGATCTCAGGCTGCCCAACATTCTTGTTGGAGGTGACAGTGCTATGCTCATTGACTTTGATTGGTGTGGAAAAGCAGGTCAAGATCGCTATCCCCCAGAGATGAACCGTGATGAAAGTATGGGCTGGCATCCTGACGTTGGGCCAGGTTGTCGCATGTACCCTGATCATGATATGCATATGCTGAAGAAACTCAAGTCGTGAACTTTCCAGTGACTGAATCACCATTGTGGTCTGGACAAGATATTACTCTGTTTATGTCTCAACCCATTTGTATGCATGTTGTTCCTCCAGTTTAATATCTACATCAATCGGCGCCAAAAAAAACACTGCTCTGCTTTCTGAGACTTGGCTTCAATTTTCCTGTTGGAGTGTTTGAGCAGTACGTTTCCATTGGCAGCTGGTAAATTAAATCCCTTCTTTACTGACCAGATTTTCCTGGTAGCAAGAGATCACAAATAATTTGAGTAAATTCGGCGGCAGGCATGGTGACGCGAGCATCATATTCAGTGTTGGGGTTATGGTTCCATGTCCATTAATATCATGCCATACTCAGCAATCCGATCCGAGTCTAGGAAAATGGATGTCACCAAAAGAAAGGATATACATGTAACTTCGGAACCTATGGCTCAAGCCATATTTTTCTGGCTGGAGGCGGTTCATAATATGACTGGAGGCAAAGACAATCAATTTCTCTCTAAGACTAATTTCCTTGCTGTGGTGCTGTTTCATTACAGTGAGAGCTACTCCACGTGTCTTTTCATCTACTTCATATTTTCAACAGGACCATATATTTCCATTGCCCTCGCTATTTACACTGGGATCGCAAACGTTCAAATTATGACTCCTATTTTTTCCATCGTATCTCCTCCCCAGCGACACCAAGGCACGAACGACTGGGGAGCGTTTTATTTGTGCTCTACGTCGGTTGCTTTCCGATCTCAAAAACTATTACTTGACGGCCGCACTTTCTGAACAACCGCTCTTGCAGCCGCAGTTTTATCTATCTATTTGAACACCTCCATGTACTTTAGCTGAGGACAAGACGCCATGTGCGGACTGCCACCGAGCCCCGCGTTACAAATCGATGATTTACAAGACGCCATGTCTTGAGTAAGACAGGTCCGCACTCGTTTGGTGTATTACCACTCTAGGCGGTGGCACGTGCAGTGCAGATTGGGCCAGTCACAACCCTAGATCTAGAAATTCTGATCCAAGATCTCCTCAGCCCCACGCCTACAACTCGAACTTCACCCCGTAATAAGCGCCCCATCTTCTCCCATCCCCTTCCTTCTTGTATTGATGCCGACAGTGAAGTTGCCAGTAGTATGTATGCTAGTGTCCTGAGACGAAATCTCGCTTTACGACATGGCGGAGCAAAGGACAAACGAAGGACAGCGCCAGCGTTCACTCCTCAAAGAGCCATCCAAGCAAAACAGCAGCTGACTGTCTGAGCCTTTACAAATGGAAGTTGAATCTAATGCTGGATGACACAATGTTCAGGTGCAGGGGATGGCTCGTGACATCGGCGGAGACAAAAGGGCAAGTACTATTGAATGACAGACATCAGAATACCTGAAAATCATTCAAATGCGATGAGAGCATGTGGACACCGAAAATAGACATCCGGGAGCAGACCGGATGACTTCCAGGTGAGATCTGGAGGTATCCAAGATGTCGTGTGACACACTCCATGTGTTTCTGTACTTTTATCTCCAAAATATCAATTTGACTGATGCAGCGTCGAATTCACTGTGGATGGCCAGACAGGCACTCACAATGACCTGATCCCTTTCACTGAATGAATGTGCGTGGAGCCTATCTACTCCTCGATTTTTATGGAGGCTGGGATCCAGATTCACTAGTATAATGCTCATGAAAACCTTGTTTTTATCAATCGACTAACTTCACCATGAGCTAAGTTTCAAATTTACTCGCAATCTAGTTGCCAGTAAACTATATGACTGACTGATCCTCCTGTCCGCGAACCCAACACTGACCCCCTCGCCTGGCAAACAGATAAAGATAGTAGCACGATATCCTCTAATGCGACTGTTGACTGGTACTGCCTTTTGAGAAATTGTACAATCGCCAGTAGCATTAACAAGTCTTTGATCAGGTCAGATCCATACAGCCAGTCTCAATCTAAAGCCTACTTCTGGCTTCGCTATTCTCGTGCCTCAAATTTTTGAAACCTAGTCATTTTACCTGACCCTCATTTGATCTTTCAAGCAACGTACAATTATATACATCGACTATAATACGTAACGAAAATCACGATTCTGAATATCTGTCAGGTCCAGAAATGCCTGATCCCTGGATTTGAGTGTCATGATCATGGTATAGGAATAGTTGAGGTGTACCTTGTCGATTTTCACTTTCTCAGTTTGACCATCGCTATTTTTGCGCTCGATATGTACATCATCGTATGTGACATCCCTGGTTTCGGCATCACGGTGCTTGTTTTCTCGATTCATAAGGCAGCGAAGGACTAAAAGCAGCACCAAACACGTCAGGTAACAAATGCCAATAATAATCCACGGAATATGATTCCTGATGTTGGTGAGAAAAAGAATTTGACAAATTAATCACATGTAAATCTTACCTTGGTTTATACTTAGCTTGCCACATGAAAGGACCTGTTGCATTTCCAATGCAATATGCAGAAAGCATGATTGCATTGACAGTAACCTTTTTTGTGTGGCCGGCAGTAACACTTGAGAGCCAAGATAAACCCAACACAAATCCTGTAGTCCCAACACCTGCAACTCGTGAGTGAGATTTGCAGAAAATTAACTGGGCAACTACTGACCTGTAATCCACTCTGCAAAAAGGAGACCGGTTTTATTGGACCAAGGCAGAAAATTAATGAGAAAGACACCCAAAAGATTCGGGATGAAAAAAATTGCTCCAACATATGCACGGCTATTGGGAATGCGAGAAGCAATGTTGATCCCCACCCATATCGTAACAATCTCGATGACCCCATCCACGCATGCAAGAAGAGTTGTCTGCAGAAAGCTGAATCCAAACGAAGATACAATGATCTGACGCTGGTTATTCAATGAGTTTGGAATATTATCCAGAATAGAGAACAGTGCAAAGAGCCATGTTTTCGGGTCTGTGAGAGCTTCAATCATTCTTTGAAAATAAGTGGGCACGCCGTTCCTGAGATGATGGTAAGACTACGAACTGGTCTTGCTTGAATTGTTTGTTCTCCACTCCAGTTTGGTTTTCCTATAGCCTAGAGTCAAGATCGATGCGGGAAAGTTAGCCAAGAAAACTCGCTCTGATGCGCAGTATAGCTTTGGCTCGTTCATCCGTCGTCAAGAACCAGGCAGTCGTAGGGGAATCTGGAAATAAGAACCTATTTTTATGTAGACTAGCTCAGTAATTTGTGAGAATTACGCACCAGAAGGCTACAGCCGTCAAAAGTGTTATAGCGCCAGTGATTATCATGAGCCTGCAATAGAGTAAGAATAGGTCTTTCCTAGCCTTCAGATGGCCTTCACCATTGCCAAGGCTCAAAGGATGACGTGTGAATGTGAAGGGTCCCAAAACTGATAAAACCAGATATAATTTGAGCTGGTTGAACGACAAACAATGAGGTCAGTTCCTCCAAGGCATTCTCTTGAATACATACCTGCTCCATTTGTCAAAACTTGGGGAAAAGGGGAAATTAAGCACCAAGTAACTGAATAGGTATCCATCACTCACACCACCATCCCACTCGAACAGTTTGTTCATTCCTTGTATAAAACATTGACGTAACGATAAGAAACCCTGCGGTTATCGAGCCTTCACAAGCACCCAAGATCAATCTGACTACGAAAAGACCTGCGAAATTCTTGCAGGCAGCGTGAGCGCCAAGTGCAACAGCCCAAACGGTGATATTACAACTAATAATCTGTGAGGGAACAACTAACAATTGTTGGGGGTGAAACACACCTCATCCATTTGGCGACCGGGAATCTTTGCAGGCACAAGTTTTGAGGAAACTCGAATGCTAGATAACCCAAGTAGAAGATAGTCCCAAGCCTGGTGAAGTCAACGAGTTTAGGCCATCAGATGATATCAATCTCGGGTAAATTGCAGCACCAATTATATCTACCAATAGATAAATTGACAGATCGCAACGTAAGAAAGGTCACGCACTCGTCCGTAGTCAGATGAGTTGCTTCCCTGGGGATCAAAATCAGGATGGGGGCCGCATGAATTCTAGAAGGAGGGACCTGATTCCTAGTATCGCGGCACTCCCTAGAGTGGTCTTGTCCATGAATTGAACCCTAGAAATCCCCTAAGATCAACGTCACCGAACTAAAGCAAAATGACTAACCAGTAGAGAGCTATGTACTTATGAAGGAGCACGTAACAATTTCAATGATATCGGAAACGCACTGCACATGAGAGGTATGATATGTCTATCAATCTTCCGGCTTCACAGAGGGTCAATCAAATGCCATTGGAAAAGAAGGGCCCTACGTGCCGTATTCTGAGAGCCTCCACCGCGTCCAGCTCGCCAGCATAACACGCCACCAGTTCGGCGCCAGCGTCAATTTCCTTTGTAAAAACCAATGTATCTGAATTATTTCCTAAGTTGGCAGACTTGTCTTCGTTTTCTGAAATCGAGGGCATTTTAGGAGACATCGTAGTGTGGGACACAGCACGAGCACCAAATGTTTTTATATCATTGGAACGTTTATCTCTACTCCTGGATTTTCGTTGAATTGTTATCAAACCATATCTGTCAAGCTATAGATAGTCAAGATAAGAGCGGGGTAAATAATCCGCCCAGGGATCATGTGTCTCGAACAGTGACATCATGTCATTCGTTTATGTCATTTGTTCCGGTCAGAAATCTAGAAGCTGCCTGACTCTCCGTAAGGACCTGGGAAATTCTGAGGATGTGTGGAATTCCAGTCAGAATTTGATTCTTGTAACAATTTTTAGGTGTGATGTCACACCGCGTTGCAATCAACACGTTACAATGCGACACAATATCCTGAAGACCTTGTATGTTGTGCAACAGTTCTTTATGGTAGAATGTTTTTTGAAGTCTCCCTCAGATAATAAAAAGGTGAGCCCAGTGGCTCAGATTGTCACTGTGACTGGCTCCTATCTCTCAAAAATAATCTTCATCACACAACCTTTGGTGGCCCATAGAGGAGAAATAAGAAACAAATTAGTGTGTTTAATCCAGGACAACATCCGTATATGTTACCTTGATGGAGAGAATATCTATATATAGTCTAGCACTCTATCTCTACATAAAAAAAGGAAAACTAGGGGTCTGGCGTTTTTTTTTAGATCACAACATCTGGGACACCCTGAAATTTGAAATTCATGCATGGAGCAGTCTGAGAAAATTTGAGGTCACAGATTTTCTCAGACTGTTATGGGAAGTCACCCATTGATCGGCTGCAATACGAGCTCGATATCGCGTATCCTCACGGATCACTTGACTGGCCACGTAAAGACTTATGAGGCATCGTTAGTGGCAATAATGCTTTGAAGAAAAGCACAGGGGCTCAAAATCAGAGCCATACCTTTGTCTCTACATCAACCAACAGAGCTGCTGATAAGGTCATCCAGGACATGTGAGTATTCGGACCATCCCCAGCATCATTATTCAATGTATCAAAACCTCTGCCTCTGCTTATAAATTGGTATCCCATGCCCGGATTTGGGTGTTGTGGCATGAGTCCTACGTCTTTGCGGTCTGGATGGCTACCTTGCAGGTTGGCTTCCATTCCTATGCAGGGTAACATGGGCGATGCAGGCAAGGTACCGAGCGTTGGCAGTGAGACATATCTTATATGTGATACTTTCTGATAACTGACGTGGCCAAAACCTTGTTTTCAGCCTGGAAAACGAACTAACCCAAGTTCGCAGAAGTGACCATCGCATTTATGAGCACCAACCTTGCAAAAATCATTTGCCCACTGCAGACTATTCCACAACGCCGAATTCAGAATTTAGATGTCAAGTCGCCGTCGCCACTTGAATTGGGATGTCAAGTCACCTGTCAAGTCACCTGTCAAGTCATCTAGACTTGTCACGCAGTCAAAAAAACTGGTCCGACAAAAGAAGCAAGATACGAACCTAAATTCACGATACCGAATAAAGATGTAGGTCAATAGGTTAATCACATCGAGTGAGTGGGCTTTCCACCGCCGATTGAAGAACGTGAGATGACGGTTAAGCACAAGGAAAAAACGAGTTCCTTCCTATTCGACGATTTACCTCTCACCCGGGACTTCTGATTATAGAATTTGCCTTGACGAGATTTGTCAGGTACACTTGAATCCAGGACTAATCCACTAACCGTATCAAGGAGCGCTACTAGTGAGATTAAAAGTAGATAGATTGGAGCAAGGGAATAAGTTCCCATCTGGATGGACACCGTCAATTGGGATTTCCCATGCAATAGGATATGCCTATATGCACTCACAAATTTTTCAGGTAATCGCGGAACATAAAGAGGGGTGGATTATGGATTGCCAATAATTCTCATAGACACAGTTTCGCTCACTTTCCAAATGGCATTCCTTGCGACATCGACAACGTGAAGATGGATGACCACCCCAAACGGCGTCTACCATGATACTGACGTTCACATGGAAGATGCTAATGCCTATCCATCAACCCCAATCTGACGATGCTCTCGCTGTCTTGACTCCACCACGCTCAAGATCGCAGACAGATATAAGAGCATCAGCCGCCTCTTGAGAATGCATTCAGATGTAGAGAACGTATCTTTACGCAAAACGTGTTACCATCGTGAACCATCGTAGGCATCTCTGAAACCCCTCCTCCAGTCTCTGCTTCCCTATGTCCTGTGCCTCCTGCAGTGCCACCATTCTCTCTGCTCTATCGTTCCTTCATCCATGCCAGCTCCTTCGTTCCGGCCCCTCAGCGTTCTCAGGTGCCCAATCAACTATCCAGAGATTTAAAAGGATGTTTCATACAGCCCGTCGACCCTGTCGCACTTAATGTTCCTGATCATCTCACCGTTATTACTGCTTGAAAATTTCCACCACTGAACGCGAGTTCTCAAGCTTTAACTTTCAAAAGCTCGATACCGATCACCACAATACTGCTGACGAGATTACTGTTTGTTTCTGTCTGATGCAGACTCCAGTTCTTACTCAGTTCCAAGTCATGAGGTAGTGATATGACCCTCTTTTCAGCGTTGCTCACCCAAGGCCAAATCTACAGTATCAAAATTCTCTACGACAAGGTAAAGTAGTTCCTTATTCAACTGTGCATTAGCATAGCTAAGTAACATTAGATGACTGAGTATCAGCAACATATAACTTCCAAGTCATCTGTGAGGCCTGTCTCGTCAAGGAGCAGCGTCTTAGGTTTCTTGAGGAAGACTCGAGAAATGAACTTGCACTCTGAGGAGGACACTGTACACGAGTCTTGTACTGTCTGCATACATATATAATGATCACTTTCATATTTTGCCACCTGATCCTGTGACGTTCTACACCTTAGTGTCTCAAAGCCATTAAGATGGCGTTGTCGGTGGGACCCTCAAATCCAACAGCCCTCAACAGCCCTCAACAGCCCTCCACCGACTTTCTATCTTAAAAACCATATGACATAAGCATGATGTACGACAACAGAGAGACAACAGAGAATGTCCACTGCGTCCTGATCGCAACACTATACATTGCACCAATTAATCAAAAATCATGGCACATCATGTCCAACACAACCAGCAGATATTGAGTGATAAGAAAAACTCATTGTATAGGTGTTCCAACATCACACCATCATGAACAGAAGTCATAAGAAATCAAGCCTCCACGTTTAATACTCTTCGGACGCCAAAGGTTGCGGTGTTTCGACGTGATGTTGGATGGATAGTTGACAGTGTTCTCTTCTCCCGCCCAGTCAACATCAACAAGAATAATGTCGCGCAGACCCTTACTGTCCATCCCATCTCTTTTGACCATTATGTACGCTTCCCGCACATCACCATGGACGTGCCTACCTGCATACAATAAGGCAAGAGCCTCCTAAACAGCTTCATACACGTTCTTCTTCACTGGTTTCTCCTTTATCCCACAATATTGATGTGAGACATGATCCATGACCGCCATGACCCAACCATTGCAACAGCTCGGAGCTTTGGAACATAGCTATGTGCATGCGCATCCTCACCATAGTGGCAAGTGAACTTGACAAAGATCTTGTCCTCTGGATTGTCTTCAAGATGCGCGGTGAACGCCCTCTTCAAATCAATTTGCTCCTCGTACACAAACAGATGGGTAGTAATCCCATTGGTGTACCTGTTGTAGAATGGGAACTGCGGCTGCAAGAGCGGTTGTTCAGAAAGTGCGGCCGTCAAGTAATAGTTTTTGAGATCGGAAAGCAACCGACGTAGAGCACAAATAAAACGCTCCCCAGTCGTTCGTGCCTTGGTGTCGCTGGGGAGGAGATACGATGGAAAAAATAGGAGTCATAATTTGAACGTTTGCGATCCCAGTGTAAATAGCGAGGGCAATGGAAATATATGGTCCTGTTGAAAATATGAAGTAGATGAAAAGACACGTGGAGTAGCTCTCACTGTAATGAAACAGCACCACAGCAAGGAAATTAGTCTTAGAGAGAAATTGATTGTCTTTGCCTCCAGTCATATTATGAACCGCCTCCAGCCAGAAAAATATGGCTTGAGCCATAGGTTCCGAAGTTACATGTATATCCTTTCTTTTGGTGACATCCATTTTCCTAGACTCGGATCGGATTGCTGAGTATGGCATGATATTAATGGACATGGAACCATAACCCCAACACTGAATATGATGCTCGCGTCACCATGCCTGCCGCCGAATTTACTCAAATTATTTGTGATCTCTTGCTACCAGGAAAATCTGGTCAGTAAAGAAGGGATTTAATTTACCAGCTGCCAATGGAAACGTACTGCTCAAACACTCCAACAGGAAAATTGAAGCCAAGTCTCAGAAAGCAGAGCAGTGTTTTTTTTGGCGCCGATTGATGTAGATATTAAACTGGAGGAACAACATGCATACAAATGGGTTGAGACATAAACAGAGTAATATCTTGTCCAGACCACAATGGTGATTCAGTCACTGGAAAGTTCACGACTTGAGTTTCTTCAGCATATGCATATCATGATCAGGGTACATGCGACAACCTGGCCCAACGTCAGGATGCCAGCCCATACTTTCATCACGGTTCATCTCTGGGGGATAGCGATCTTGACCTGCTTTTCCACACCAATCAAAGTCAATGAGCATAGCACTGTCACCTCCAACAAGAATGTTGGGCAGCCTGAGATCACCGAATACCGTGTCCTTTTCATGAAGGATTTTTACAGCTCTCTCGACATGGTTATATTGTTCCACAGTGAGGAGAGTCGAGGAGGGCAGGAGATTGCTATAGTCCATCACTATCATGAACCAATCACCATAGCGCATGTTGTCGTCAATGCCACAGTACCGCAATTTTGGGGCTAGGTCTTGAGCAGCCAATAAGTGATGTGCGTCTGCATTGTATTGTTGGACAAACTTGACAACAACCAAGGTATCAGGCTTGTCATCAAGTTTTGCGAAGTATAATGGTTTATCTTGGTATGGGCGATTTATGTATGTGAATTTGATCCTCTCTGCTCCGTATTCGGCAATGAATGGGTAGCGAACAAGTTTCGAGGGCGGCAGGTCTGGTACATGATGTTTGTAGTAATCGTCGAGGCGTGAAATTGCTGTTTTCAAGGCCGTGAAGAGCCGTGCCATAAGGAACCATTTTTGTTTGTTTCAAAGGGATCACCACCAAGCCAGATGTAGCCTGTCAAACGTTGTATGATTGCCTTGTCGACAAAGACACCACCGAGCACACACAACCACGGTCCTGCAATCGCTAATATGATACTCGGGCAACAACATCGTTCGACGATATCTTTTTCTATCCAAAATAATGTCAGTGAAAAATCGCTCTTGGTCAAATTCACCTACGAGAAGCCCAGTATTTCTGGTATGCAAGGGAGCCCTGGTTGTAAGGGTCAGAGTGATCTGTTCCGATCTCATTTTTGACCTCCATGATGACGAGATATGCCTTTGAATCACCGCATGGCTGGTCCACCACCCCATCAGATTTGACCCCATCTGCTTCCACAACAGTGAACTGTCTGCCAAGAAGAGCTCCCAGATGGCCATTTATTGCTTTGACTCGGTCCTTCTTTTCGGGGTAAATTTGGGAAAAGAGACCGAAAATATCTGATATTGCATCGTACGTTGCGACATCGGCATCAAAGGGTTCTGTATTCTTCATTGCATGCTGAAACTCATTGAACACAGGATGGTATAAACCGATGGGTTCAGTGTGGTTGTAATGGGCGACCGTTCCGAATGGGATCTTCTGATTGTTCCCTCTTGAACGCTTGTATTTTTGCACCATCACTAGGGCTGATGGCATTATGGGCAGCCTCGATAGCATTGAGACAGGCTTGGGGTAATGGTTAGCAAGCCTGATTATACAGGAAGAACTGGAATGTCGTACGATACTTGATTGTTTCCTCCTTCTCAAGCATTCGCTTCTCAGAGTACAGGCCTAGAGGACACACTTGAGAACAAGAGAAGAAAGATGTATTTTGAAATCGCACCAAGAACTTGGACCAGCAATACTTCGTCTTCACCAAGCTCAAGATCTGCTGTCTTAGCCCCATTAGTGAGCCTGAAGACTTGTTCTCTATTACCAAGGTCAATTTCTGAAAGATGTTCCCGCAGCTCTTTCCTGTTTTGGGTGGACAGCAATGGCTTCTTGCATCGCCAAACGACTAAATGATGAGTTTTGACATGCAGTTGGGAATATTGTTTCTCAATAGCTCTCTTCAGACCGTAAATATGTGGGGCTTTTGCTGAAAAGCATGTACCAAGTAACTTTTTCTCATTGTCGAGGAGGAGAAACCAGATCTTAGTTGTCATGGTCATGAATGAGAAGTTGTTACAGTAACGTCACATCATTCCCTATCAGCTGGATCAACTGCATTATGAATCTCTTATTCTACGGTCTGAGGAAATTTGGAAAAAATGCAATTCCCGTAGCAACAAATGTAACATCATGATGTCACACACGCATGCAAGCAGTGTTCATGAATTCACCTCTCTACTAGGTAGTCGATTTCCTTCCCCATCAATATGATGAGATACTTTATTTACAACTTCACTCGAAGCTTTGTTTGACGGAAGCGTTCGAAAGACAAATTCGGACTCCTACTGTCTTTGACTTATATATAGGGGGAATCTCATTATAAGGCCTTCAGTAGCATGTAGTAGAGGAGAATAGATCGTAAGCCTATATCCATCTCCGTTGCCATCAGGAGAAATTCTGGTATGTAACTTTGATCCGTCTATAGGGAAAAGTGACAGTAACAATTAGTCAGGTAGTGTCACAGTTTTATGCACATTCGACTGAGATTTCTACCTTGGAAGGAAACAGGATGTAAGTTACTATTGACCGTAGAAGCCATATGAGACGTACTTTATAACAGAGC